>APFE031520463.1:0-15412 GCA_000404065.3 Pinus taeda
TACATAGTAATACATGGAAGATAATACTCGTCATTAGAGGACTTATCGCCATGATTCATGTATCTATTACTTAATACAGATTGTCAATGGTTTTTAAGCTAAGACATTAAGTTTGGAAGTATGGACCAAGTGGGAGAATTTTAAACTCCATTAATTTTTGCCAACTTGTAACCTACAGTTATGGAACTAAACTGCAGTCTTTCCTTAATTTTTGGAAACTAACTACAGTAATTTCCTTAAATTAAGGAAATCAACTGCAGTTAATTAATTTTCTGGTTGGAGCTTCTGAAGTGGTCCATTACTCCATCTGGAGTTCTCTACCTTGATCTGTGGAACACCTAACACATAGCCATTAGAAGCTTGATGGAAGCTTGGCTATAAATTCATCTGTTTGGTCCCCAAGCTAGCATCTCAATCCCCTTCAGTTGTTTACACCATCTAGCTGAGAGAACATAGCTTGGAAGTGCCTTCAGATTCACTGTGATTTTTCTTTTCTTTTTGCTTGGATTGAAGCTAGAGTGTTGTTTCAGTGAATAAAGCAAGTGGACTGTGGTTTGCAGCAAGAGCATTATCAATGGCTGGAGGTAATCCTGGGCATTGAAATTTCATTTTTAGATTCTTTAATTCCGCATATAGAATCGTTATTGTAAATTTTCTTACAATTGATTCCACTGAGCCATTTTGAAAATTCGATGGCGGAATTTGGCCAAGTTTGTAAGGCCGAAAGCCATCATTTGCTAGACGCTTGAGCACTGTTAATACGAGGAGGGCCGAGTTACCCACAAGAAAACAACTGTGTTGTTTTTGAGGAGCAAGGACGAATTAATTCTGCAAGGTGGTTGAATTTCCCTCAGAGATCAAATCGCATCGGAATTTACTTGGATGCCAAGTCGTTCCAGACCAGAGAGAGAGATCGATTTCATGCTTGTTTTCACAAAATCGAATCTGTGGGTATTCTGCAGGGAATTATTGAAGACTGCTCATGAAGAAGCCTGAGGAGAAGCAGATCTCTGTAACAGGAGCGTTCCAGGAACCAAAATCATTGTTCGAAGGAGGAAACGAATATGTCTCTATTTTCTGGATCTTTGAGAAAAGAGGTTGAATCTGCTTCAAATGGAAGCTGATCTCCCACAATAATGAACGTTGAGCACTAGTCTTGAATGTTGTCGATTCCTTACTTCTCTTGGACGGGTTTAATATATTGGAGGCCGAGACTGTAGTTCAGGAAAAATAATAGCCTTTCCTCTCTGCGTGACTGGTTAGCAAGCTATAAAGAGAAAAGTTATTAAAAAAAATGATGAGCTGAGTTTACCCAGAACAATCGCAGCGTACCAAGTGACCATTATCAACCCATTTAGTCATATCTATGGACTGCGTGGGAGAAATATTACTATCTGGACCTTCAGCTAAGCAAAGGGCACGAAGAGTGTGAATTCATCCATTTCTGGCCGAATCAATTTCCCGGAGGAAAACGCTCTCACCATTAGCAGAGATCCAAACCTTTTCTAAAACCTGAGTTATGTATCGTTTATAGTTCAGCATGGGTTCTGGTGGGAGGAGTTTTATCCCTGTGGGGGACAAGTTACTACTAGAAGTGAGGTGTAAAAGGCTTGGACATGAGAGTCTAGACCCCCACGAAATTAACTTGTTGGTTGAGCGTGTAACGAGTGTTCATTGGGAAGCAGTAACACTGAACTAATACACAGTGGCGTGGGAATAATCACTGGAAATTGCACTACTGAAAATCACATTGAAGAGGATAGATAAATTTCCAGCGAGGGGATTCAAGCTTGAAGTACCAAGGTGTTGGAAATTTCTAGTGATTTCAAACACAAATTAACTGAATACAGAGTAATGCTCTGTTTTTCTCCTCAGGGTCTTTTGCACAGGGAAGCTAAATAAAAATTTCTGAGCAAAGTAGAGTTTCTCAGCCAAAATAAACTTGTATTAATTTATAAATTTCCTGACACAATTTTCTTCCTCTTTCTCAGAGGGATTCACCAAGAAATTTTACCAAAAACAAAATTACTCTGCCTCCTGAAGGGATTTTACATTGTTGTGTGTAAAAATTTCATTTACATTTATTGCTGAAAAAAGAGCTTTTACATTTATCATTGTAAAAAAAATTCTTACATATGCTGTAAAAATTTCTTACATTACATTTCAATCTCAAAAATAAAAACTCACACAGTCATTCTTCATTCGCTCTTTTCGCACACCTAACTCACACAAACCAAACGATTTTTAATGCCCGGGAGTTTGGTGGTTTTCGGTTCGTACTGAGGACGCGTGGCAGTAGCAGATTGTGTCGGAGGCCTCTAGGGAAAAACAACCTTTGGAAAAAGGTGGTGTGATATGAGACAGTGGTTTTCGGGAATGGTTTTATGGTCGTTGTTTAAATGTTGCTGCACGGCAGGTTGAAATTAATATTTCAACACTCCCCTTTAATTTCAACTGCTGGGCATTCATTTATACCCAAACATTTTCTCAAAAATTCAAAGCTTTTCTGATCCAATGGCTTGGTCAAAATGTCTGCAACCTGTTCCTGAGTCCTGCAATGTTCTAAGACAATTTCTCCATTGCTCACCAATTCCCTGATGTAATGAAATCTTATGTCAATGTGTTTCGTTCTCTTATGAAACACTAAATTCTTAGATAATGTAATAGCTGAGCTATTGTCACAAAAAATCACTGTTGTTTTTGCTTGCTCTTGGCCTAAGCTCCTCAACATCCTTCTCATCCAAACTGCTTGACATGCTGCTGTTGTAGCTGCCACATATTCTGCCTCTGCTGTAGACAATGCTAGAATGGACTGCTTCTTAGAAGCCCATGAAATGGCTCCTGAACCCATGTGAAAAACATAACCGGAAGAGTTTTTCCGATCATCTACACTTCTAGCCCAATCACTATCAATGTACCCAATTAAATCTGAACATTCTGAGACAGTATATAAGATGCCAAACCTTTTAGTACCTTTAACATACCTCAGAATTCTTTTTGCTGCCTGCCAATGTGCTTCCTTTGGCCTCTCTATTGATCTGGAAATTAAACTAACAACAAACATTATGTCAGGCCTTGCACTCTTGCATATTAAATCTACCCAACACTTCATTTACATATTTCGCTTGTGAAATAAAAATTCCATTTTCATTTTGATCTACTTCAATTCCTAAGAAGTATCTCAACAAACCCATGTCAGTCATTTCAAATTCCTCTTTCATGACTGCTTTGAAATTTTCAATAAGACAAACATCATTTCCTATGAAAATAACATCATCAACGTACAACACAACAATTAGCAATTTACCATCCTTTTCTTTGATGTAGACGGTGGGTTCTCTCTCACATTTCTCAAATCCATTTTCTAGTAGATAGGAATCTATCCTATTGTACCATGCTCTTGGTGCTTGCTTCAGCCCATAAAGAGCTTTCTTCAATCTGCACACTTTGTGCTCTTGGCCTTTCTTCTCATAGCCTAGAGATTGCTCAATATAAACCTCTTCCATTAATACTCCATTCAGGAATGTTGACTTCACATCCATTTGGTAAACTTTCCACTTGTTTTGTCCTAATATGGATAGCACTGCTCTCACGGTTTCCATTCTTGCAACCGGTGCAAAAGTTTTCTCATAGTCTCTCCCAAACTGCTGCTTGTATCCCTTGACAACAAGTCTTGCCTTGTGTCTTTCTATCTTGCCTTCGGCATTGCACTTGGTCTTATAGACCCATTTAACTCCAAGGACTTCCTTACCTTTTGGTAGCTCAACCAAATCCCATGTCTTTTTTCTTTCTATGGCATTCATCTCCTCATCCATAGCTTCTATCCATTTCTTATCTTTAATTACATCTTTGAAATGAATAGGGTCATCAACATGACAATATAAAGAAAACACGGAATTCATTCCTTCATCATAAATATCACTTAAATTTCTGAATTTTTTACCTCTTTCATTCGGTGTGCAAGTGCTTGAAGATGCACTTGAATTTCCTCCTTGTGGTGTGCTTTGAGAAGCACTCTAATTTCTCCTCAAAGGTGTCGCTTGCTGTCCTTGTGTTGGTGCTGCTATTTGGGGATGTAGTTCAGCCATCTCCTCATCATCTTCATCATGAGACAAACATTTTTTAACATTCACTATTTTCTCTATGCTTCCATCCATGCTTCCTCCTCAATGAACTGAACATCTCTGCTCACAAAAAAATTCTTGGTAGATGGGATATACAACCTGTAAGCTTTGGATTCCTCAATGTATCCAATGAAAATACATTTCTCCCCTTTGTTGTCTAACTTCTTCCTTAGCTGATCTGGAATGTGTGCATAAGCCACATGTCCAAAAAAATTCATGTGGGTGACTCCTTGCTTTCTCCCACTCCATGCTTCTTCCAACACTTTATTCATCACTACTTTTGTAGGACACCTATTCAAAATATACGCTACACAATTTACAGCTTCAGCCCAATAATCATTTGGCAAATTCTTTGCCTTCAACATACTCCTCGCCATGTCCATGATGGTCCTATTCTTCCTTTCAGCAACTCCATTTTGCTGTGGGGTGTACCTAGCTGTGAATTGCTTATGAATTCCATTTTCTCTACAAAACCATAGGAATTCTTTGGATATATACTCACCTCCTCTGTCAGTTCTCAAGACTTTGATATGCAGCCCACTTTGGTTTTCTACAAGTGCTTTGAAATTTCAGAAATTTTCAAACACTTCACTTTTGTTCTTAAGGAAATAGACCTAAGTTTTTCTAGTGAAATCATCAATGAATGTTAGAAAATATTGGCTGCCTGCTACTGATGGAGTTTGCATTGGTCCACATAAATCTGAGTGGACAATTTCTAAGAATGCTTTTGCCCTTATGCTTTTCCCTGATGGAAAACTTTCTCTGTGTTGTTTCCCCAATATGCAACCTTCACAAAGGTTTTCTGGTTTCTCTATCAAGGGTAATCCTCTTACCATCACTTTTCTGCTCAACAAATTAAGACCTCCAAAGTTGAGATGTCCAAATCTCAAGTGCCACAACCAATTTTCATCCTTTGGCATGCTTTGGAAAGGCTCTTGGGTAACTGCTGCAATTACTTCTTTATTTTTCAAATCTGCCCTAATTCTGAGAGGGAACATCCTGTTCCTTGTCATTTTCACTTCAGCAATACATCGTTTGCTGGGTTCTCTATCCATGATGGTGCATACATCATTCTCAAAGAAAACATTGTACCCCTTATGGACAAGATGTCCAATACTCAAGAGGTTACATCTCATTCCAGGGACATAGTAGACATCTGCTATGGTTTTCTTTTCACCCTTCTTTGTAAATATTTTGACTTCTCATTTTCCCATCAAAGAAAATTTTCTATCAGTCCCAAGTGTAACTTCTGATTTCATGTTTTGATCTAAAGCAGAAAACAGGGCTATGTTTCCTGTCATATGGTTGCTGCAACCCGAGTCTAAAAACCATATGTCTTCATTATTTGTTTCAGCCATGTTACAAGCTAACAACACATATCTTGACTGATGTTTTCTCTAGTGACATTGGCATTTGGTCTATTACTCATATCATGTTGCTTCTTCCTACATTCATTGGCATAATGCCCATATTTTTTACAGTAATAACATTGAACATTGGTTTTTTCATGCCTTTGTCCTTGAGCATGATGTTGTCCTCTTTGTTGGTTGCTGCCTTGGCCTTGGTTTTGATTTGGATTGCTGCCTCTTCCTTGAGCATTTGTTGGGCTGTTCCTTCCACCTCTATTTTGGCTTCTACCTCTTCCTCTCTTGTTTCCTCTGCCTTGACCTCTTCCTCTTCCAAAGGACATCTGGGTCTTGAAGGCTTGCTCTAGAGATGAGTTTTCATTTCTACTCAACCTCTGCTCATGTGTTATCAGTGATGCATGAAGTTCATCAACTGAAAAGTTTGAGAGATCCTGTCTCTTCTATGGTGGTGACAATCACATCAAACTTTGAGGGTAGGACCCTCAATAGTTTCTCCACAATCCTCCTTTCTTCAAGAACTTCTCCATGAGTCCTCATCTGTGTGACCAAACCAATCACATGTGTGAAGAATGAGTCAATATTGTCTAGCTCTTTCATGTTCATATTCTCAAAATATTTCCTCAACAATTGTAGTTTTGATGTCTTCACTTTCTCCATGCCTTGATAGGTTGTCTTGAGGGTTTTCCATGCTTCTTTGGATGTCTTGGCTGCTGCTATCCTTGGAAACACACACTCATGCACTGAATGATATAAAAATACAAGGGCTTTGGAATCCTTTTTCCTATTTCTCTTCAATAGGTCTTTCTCTGCCTAAGTTAATCTATTAAACTCATTTTCATCTGCTGGTTCTTCAAATCCATATTCAACAAGTTCCCATAAATCTTGTGAGGCAAACAGGGCTCTCATGGTTATCGCCCAATAGTCATAGTTTTTTCCATTTAACTGTGGGAGATGAGGATTAAAATCACCTATGCTAGTGCTTTTGCTGGCCATTCCTTGCATTCTCAGCTATGCTTCTAAATCCTTGTCTGTATATTTTAAAAACTGATTGTTTCTTCAACAGTAACACAAAAAAAACTTTGAGGAATACCTGAATCCTTTTGCCTGAGACTTCTCTTTGCTGGAGAAGATTTACTGCTGCAACAAAAGGAACCTTCCTTCAGCTTCTTGAACACCTTCAAAGAGCCTGAATCCGCTCTGATACCATGTTGGAAATTTCTGGTGATTTCAAACACAAATTAACTGAATACAGAGCAATGCTCTGTTTTTCTCCTCAGGATCTTTTGCACAGGGAAGCTAAACAAAAATTTCTGAGCAAAGCAGAGTTTCTCAGCCAAAATAAACTTGTAAACTTGTATTAATTTATAAACTGCCTGACACAATTTTCTTCCTCTTTCTCAGAGGGATTCACCAATAACTTTTACCAAAAACAAAATTACTCTGCCTCCTCTTGAGATTTTACACCATAAATCTTGTGAGGCAAACAGGGCTCTCATGGTTATTGCCCAATAGTCATAGTTTTTTCCATTTAACTGTGGGATCTAAGGATTAAAAATACCTATGCTGTGCTTGTGCTGGCCATTCCTTGCATTCTCAGCTATGCTTCTAAATCCTTGACTGTATATTTTAAAAACTGATTGTTTCTTCAACAGTAACACAAAAAAAACTTTGAAGAATACCTGAATCCTTTTGCCTGAGACTTCTCTTTGCTGGAGAAGATTTACTGCTGCAACAAAAGGAACCTTCCTTCAGCTTCTTGAACACCTTCAAAGAGCCTGAATCCGCTCTGATACCATGTTGGAAATTTCTGGTGATTTCAAACACAAATTAACTGAATACAGAGCAATGCTCTGTTTTTCTCCTCAGGATATTTTGCACAGGGAAGCTAAACAAAAATTTCTGAGCGAAGCAGAGTTTCTCAGCCAAAATAAACTTGTATTAATTTATAAACATCCTGACACAATTTTCTTCCTCTTTCTCAGAGGGATTCACCAAGAAATTTTACCAAAAACAAAATTACTCTACCTCCTCCTGAGATTTTACACCATAAATCTTGTGAGGCAAACATGGCTCTCATGGTTATTGCCCAATAGTCATAGTTTTTTCCATTTAACTGTGGGAGCTAAGGATTAAAAATACCTATGCTAGTGCTTGTGCTGGCCATTCCTTGCATTCTCAGCTATGCTTCTAAATCCTTGATTGTATATTTTAAAAACTGATTGTTTCTTTAGCAGTAACACAAAAAAAACTTTGAGGAATACCTGAATCCTTTTGCCTGAGACTTCACTTCACTTTGCTGGAGAAGATTTATTGTTGCAACAAAAGGAACCTTTCTTCAGCTTCTTGAACACCTTCAAAGAGCCTGAATCCGCTCTGATACCATGTTGGAAATTTCTAGTGATTTCAAACAAAAATTAACTGAATACAGAGCAATGCTCTGTTTTTCTCCTCAGGATCTTTTGCACAGGGAAGCTAAATAAAAATTTCTGAGCAAAGCAAAGTTTCTCAGCCAAAATAAACTTGTATTAATTTATAAACTGTCTGACACAATTTTCTTCCTCTTTCTCAGAGGGATTCACCAAGAAATTTTACCAAAAACAAAACTACTCTGCCTCCTCCTGAGATTTTACACTACTGTGTGTAAAAATATCATTTACATTTACTGCTGAAAAAAGGGCTTTTACATTTATAACTGTAAAAAAAATTCTTACATATGCTGTAAAAATTTCTTACATTACATTTCAATCTCAAAAATAAAAACTCACACAGTCATTCTTCATTCGCTCTTGCTTCCCTTCATTTGAACAACCAACAACCATTACATTTCAAACTGTTTTTTTTTTTTTTTATGTTTCGCACTGTTGTGCATTATATGCCTTGCATCACACAGTATTCAACACATAACAACAAAAAAATTGCATATACATATGTGTTCCATTTTTTTCATTACAAATCTTCTACCTTGGACTGTTGTGCAAACCCTTGTTTTTCATTGCTCACTGCTGCGAAAAACTCACATTCATCCCCATGTTACAATACTAAAAGGTCAATGCTTAAAAAACACTATATCGCGTACATACCATATGGGTTAACAATAAAAATATTACATGCTGTAAAAACTTTAAATACTTTACCTAAGACTATGACAGTTCATTAAAGTGCATTAAATAAAGCCGGTGGTAAAATCAAAAACAAATTCTGGCAAGTTGAGGGAGATCTGGTCCGTTGACTTGATCGAACGCATTTCGCACACCTAACTCACATAAACCAAACGATTTTTAATGCACGAGAGTTTGGTGGTTTTTGGTTCGTACTGAGGACGTGTGGCAGCAGCAGATTGTGTCGAAGGCCTCCAAGGAAAAAAAACCTTTGGCAAAAGGCAGTGCGATATGAGACAGTGGTTTTCGAGAATGTTTTTATGGTCGTCGTTTAAATGAACCTTGTGAAAGGGTCAGACTTCAAGTTGCATCTTGTCTCAGTAACATCGTGAGACTAACCACCCCTATAGCTCCTTACAATGATGATGTTATGAGGAGAGTTTTCAAGCTGATAGTAAATATTTTTCAAGACTTGGACAACAGTGTAGGTTCTACCTTTGGGAAGAAGCTTGAGATTTTAGAAGTTATGGCTATGACTAGGAATTATGAAATCATGTTAGATCTTGAGTGTGATGGTTTGATCCTACAGATGTGTTGAAATGTAATTTCAACTGTAGTACCAAGTTGAACAACGATTGCGTACTTTCCAGCAAAATCGCCTGTTCTCCATCACACTTCCTTTTGCCAAAAGTTGTTTTTCCCCAAGAGGCTCCGATCACATCCAGCTGTCGACGCATGTCCACAGTACGGTTCCAAAACCACCCATTCCCTGGCCGGTAAAGTTCAGCAAGGAAGGGCCTCCCGATATTGCTGTCAGTCGTTCGATCAATGAGGACAAGATCAACGGTTGTGTACAAGCCAGAACCATAAATTGCATAACGTGAAGTGGAAGTTTCATTGACCGTCGACTTTGTGAGTGAAAATGTAATTTATTTTGGTTCATAGAATATAGGTAAACGTTGGTAATGTTTTAATTCTAATAGTTTTTTATTCACGGGGTATGTAAATGTCATATGTTTTTGTTTTATTTTTTATGGCATATGAAACATAGGTTTTTTATGGCATATGAAACATAGGGGAAGTACGTAGTGCGAAGTTTTTTCTAGTTGAAAGCAAAAGGGGAATGATTCTAATAGTTTTTTATTCACGGGGTATGTAAATGTCATATGTTTTTGTTTTATTTTTTATGGCATATGAAACATAGGTTTTTTATGGAATATGAAACATAGGGGAAGTAAGCGCGAAGTTTTTTTTTAGTTGAAAGCAAAAGGGGAATGATTCTAATAGTTTTTCATTCACGGGGTATGTAAATGTCATATGTTTTTGTTTTATTTTTTATGGCATATGAAACATAGGGGAAGTAAGCAACACGAAGTTTTTTTTAGTTGAAAGCAAAATGGGAATGTGCAATAGCGCCAATAAAATTTTATGCACAACAGTGCAAAGAAAAAAAAGGGAAATTCGCAGCAACAAATGAATGTAATTTTTTTTGTTTTGTTGTTGAAATGAAATCTCCAGTGGGAGTGAATGTAAGAAATTTTACATAGCAGTAAATGTAAAAATTTTACACACGCAGCAGTGTAATTTTGTGCAAGAAGAAACATAGTATTTTTTTTGTGGAATTTCTTGGTGAATCCTTCTGAGAGAGAGGAAAAATATGTAACAGGCAGTTTATTAATGAATAGAAAGTTTTTAAGTGTGTTGCTGAAACTCTGTTCTCTGGAGAAATTTTTTTTTGCTTCCTTGTGTTAAGATCCTATGAAAAACATAGTATCATTCTTTGTTCAGTAATTGTTTGAAATTACTAGAAATTTCCAACATGGTATCAAAGCTTGTCCAGGCTCTTTGAAGGTGTCAAAGAAGCTGAAGGAAGGATTTCTTGCTGGATAAGCTCAGCAGAGTGAAGACTCAGTCAAGAAAGATTCAAAGGTATTTCTCAATTTTTTTTTGTGTTGTTGTTGAAGACAGTCAATTAGTTTGAATACATAGTCAAATATTTGAAGCATAGTTTAGAAAGAAAGAATGGCTGGCTCCAGCACCAGCACCAGCACTAGCATGGGTATCTGTAATACTCAACTCCCACAATTTAATGGGAAGAACTATGACTATTGGGAAATAACCATGAGAACTTTGTTTGCCTCACAAGATTTATGGGAATTTGTTGAGGATGGTTTTGAAGAACCAGCAGATGAAGATGAGTTTAATAACTTGACTCAGGCAGAGAAAGAACGGTTGAAGAGCCATAAAAAGAACGATTCTAAAGCCCTCCTCTTCTTATATCAAGCAGTGCATGAGAGTGTGCTTCCAAGGATAGCAGCAGCCAAGACATCCAAAGAAGCATGGCGAACTCTCAAGACAACCTATCAAGGCATGGAGAAAGTGAAGACAAGAAAGTGAAGACAACAAAACTACAGTTGCTGAGGAGAGATTTTGAGAATCTATGCATGAAGGAGTCAAACAATATTGACTCATTCTCAGTTGATGAACTACATGCATCATTGATAACACATGAACAGAGATTGAGTAGAAATGAAAACTCATCTCTAGAGCATGCCTTTAAGACCCAGATTTCCTTTGGAAGAGGAAGGAGGTCAAGGCAGAGGAGACAAGAGAGGAAGAGGCAGAATCCAAAACAGAGGTGGAAGAAGCAGTCCAGAAAATGCTCAAGGAAGAGGCAACAATCCGAATCAGAACTAGAACCAAGGCAACCAACAAAGTGGACAACATCATTCTCAAGGACAAAGGTATGAAAAATCCAATGTCCAATATTATTATTGTAAAAAATATGGGCATTATGCAAATGAATGTAGGAAGAAGCAGCATGATATGAATAATAGATCTAGTGCAAATTTCACTAGAGAAAATATCAGCCAAGATAATTTGTTGTTAGCTTGTAATATGGCTGAAACAAAGAGTGATGATATATGGTTTCTAGACTCCAGTTGCAGTAACCATATGACAGGAAACCTAGCCCTGTTTTCTAAGTTAAATCAAAGTGTGAAGTCACAAGTCACATTTGGGACTGATAAAGTTTCTGTTATGGGAAAAGGAGAAGTGAATATCCTAACAAAGAAAGGTGAAAAGAAAACCATAGCAGATGTCTATTATGTTCCTGGAATGAAGTGTAACCTTTTGAGTATTGGACAGCTTGTTCAAAAGGGTTACAATGTTTCCTTTGAGAATGATGTATGCACCATCATGGATAGAAAACCCAGCAAACGATGTATTGCTGAAGTGAAAATGGCAAGGAACAGGATGTTCTCTCTCAGGATAAAAGTTGTTTTAAAAGACGGAGTAGAAATTGCAGCGGTTACACAAGAGGATTTCCAAAGTGAACCAAAGGATGTAAATTAGTTGTGGCACTTGAGATTTGGACATTTCAACTTTGGAGGTCTTAACTTGTTGAGTAGAAAAGGAATGGTAAGAGGATTACCATTGATAGAGAAACCAGACAACCTTTGTGAAGGTTGTATCTTGGGGAAACAACACAGAAAAAGTTTTCCATCAGGGAAAAGCATAAGGGCAAAAGCACCCTTAGAGATTGTCAACTCAGATTTATGTGGACCAATGGAAACTCCATCACTTGGAGGCAGCCAATATATACTAACATTCATTGATGATTTCACTAGAAAAACTTGGGTTTATTTCATGAAGAACAAAAGTGAAGTGTTTGAAAAATTTTGAAATTTCAAAGCACTTGTAGAAAACCAAAGTGGGCTGCATATCAAAGTTCTAAGAACTGATAGAGGAGGTGATTATATCTTCAAATAATTTCTATGTTTTTGTAGAAAAAATGGAATTCATAAACAGTTTACCACTAGGTACACTCCACAGCAAAATGGTGTTTCCGAAAGGAAGAATAGGACAATCATGGATATGGCGAGAAGTATGTTAAAGGCAAAGCATTTTCCAAAGGATTATTGGGATGAAGCTGTACATTATGCAACGTATATTTTGAACAGGTGTCCTACAAAAGCAGTCATGAACAGAGTTCCGAAAGAAGCATGGAGTGGGAGAAAGCAAGGAGTCACCCACATGAAAATTTTTGGATGTGCGGATTACGCACACGTTCTAGATCAGCTAAGGAAGAAGTTGGACAACAAAGGGAAGAAATGTATTTTCATTGGATACAGTGAGAAATCCAAAGCTTATAGGTTGTATAACCCATCCACCAAGAAGTTTTTTATGAGTAGAGATGTTCAGTTCATTGAGGAGGAAGCTTGGGATGGAAGCATAGAGAAAACATTGAATGTTAAAAGCTCTTTGTCACATGATGAAGATGATGAGGAGATGGCTGAAATACATTCCCAAACAACAGCTCCAACACAAGGGCAGCAAGGGACACCCTTGAGGAGAAATGAAAGTGCTTCTCTAAGCACACCACAAGGAGGAAATTCAAGTGCTTCTTCAAGCACTTGTACACCAAATGAAAGAGGTAAAAAGCTTAGAAATTTAAGTGACATTTATGATGAAGGTATGAATTCTTTGTTTGCTTTATATTGTCATATCGATGACCCTATTAATTTCGAAGATGCAATTAAGGATAGGAAATGGATAGAAGCTATGGATGAGGAGATCAATGCCATAGAAAGGAACAAGACATGGGATTTAGCTGAATTACCAAAAGGAAAAGAATTCATTGGAGTCAAATGGGTTTCCAAGACCAAGAGTAATGTTGAAGGAAAAATAGAAAGACACAAGGCAAAGCTTTAGTTGAATTACCAAAAGGAAAAGAAGTCATTGGATTCAAATGGGTTTACAAGACCAAGAGTAATGTTGAAGGCAAAATAGAAACACACAAGGCAAAGCTTGTTGTCAAAGGATACAAGCAGTAGTATGGGAAAGACTATGAGGAAATTTTCGCACCGTTTGCTAGAATGGAAACCGTGAGAGCAAGAGGTAAAAAGTTCAGAAATTTAAGTGACATTTATGATGAAGGTATGAATTCTTTGTTTTCTTTATATTTTCATGTCGATGACCCTATTCATTTTGATGATGCAATTAAGGATAGGAAATGGATAGAAGCTATGGATGAGGAGATCAATGCCATAGAAAGGAACAAGACATGGGATTTAGTTGAATTACCAAAAGGAAAAGAAGTCATTGGAGTCAAATTGGTTTACAAGGCCAAGAGTAATGTTGAAGGCAAAATAGAAAGACACAAGGCAAAGCTTGTTGTCAAAGGATACAAGCAGCAGTATGGGAAAGACTATGAGGAAATTTTCGCACCATTTGCTAGAATGGAAACCGTGAGAGCAGTGCTGTCCATAGCAGCACAAAACAAGTGGAAAGTTTACCAAATGGACGTGAAGTCAGCATTCATAAATGGAGTGTTAATGGAAGAGGTATACATTGAACAACCTCCAGGCTATGAAAAGAAATACCAAGAGCACAAAGTGTGTCGATTGAAGAAAGCTCTTTATGGGCTGAAGCAAGCACCAAGAGCGTGGTACAATAGGATAGATTCCTATCTACTGGAAAATGTTTTTGAAAAATGTGAGGGAGAACCCACCCTCTACATCAAAGAAAAGCATGGTAAAATACTAATTGTTGTGTTATATGTTGATGATGTTATTTTCACAGGTAATGATGATTATCTTATTGAAAATTTCAAAACAGTCATGAAAGAAGAATTTGAAATGACTGACATGAGTTTGCTGAGATACTTCTTAGGAATAGAAGTAGAACAAAATGGAAATGGTATTTTTATCTCACAAGATAAATATGCCAATGAAGTGTTGGAAAGATTCAATATGCAGGAGAGCAATGCAGCAATCACTCCCACAGTGATGGGATTAAAACTCAGTAAGGATTTTGATCCTAGTTTATACAAGAGAATAGTTGGTAGCCTTATGTATTTAACTGCAACTAGGCCAGATATAATGCATGCTGTTAGTTTAATTTCCAAGTTCATGGAGAGGCCAAAAGAAGTACATTGGCAGGCAGCAAAAAGAATTCTGAGGTATGTTAAAGGTACTGAAAGGTTTGGCATTTTATATACTACTTCAGAATGTTCAAATTTAATTGGATACACTGATAGTGATTGGGCTGGAAGTGTAGATGATCGGAAAAGCACATCCGGTTATGTTTTTCACATGGGTTCAGGAGCTACTTCATGGGCTTGTAAAAAACAGCCTACTGTAGCGTTGTCTACAGCAGAGGCTAAATATGTGGCAGCTACAGTAGCAACATGTCAAGGAGTTTGGATGAGAAGGATGTTAAGGAGTTTAGGCCAAGAGCAGGAAAAAGGAACAATGATTTTTTGTGACAATAGCTCAGGTATTGCATTATCCAAGAATTATGTGTTTCATAAGAGAACGAAACCCATTGACACCAAGTTTTACTACATCAAGGAATTGGTGAACAATGGAGAAATTGTCTTAAAACATTGCAGGACTCAAAAGCAGGTTGCAGACATTTTGACCAAGCCATTGGGGTAGAAAAGTTTTGAATTTTTGAGGAAATGTATGGGTATGACTGATAACCCAACAATTGAAATTAAAGGGGAGCGTTGAAATGTAATTTCAACTGTAGTACCAAGTTGAACAACGATTGCGTACTTTCCAGCAAAACCATCTGTTCTCCATCGCACCACCTTTTTCCAAAAGATGTTTTTCCCCGGGAGGCTCCGATCACATACAGCTGCCGACGCGTGTCCACAGTACGGTTCCAAAACCACTCATTCCCCGACTGGTAAAGTTCAGCAAGGAACGACCTCCCGATATTGTCGTCAGTCATTCGATCAATGAGGACAAGATCAACGGTTGTGTACAAGCCAGAACCATAAATTGCATAACGTGAAGGGGAAGTTTCATTGACCGCC
>APFE031520467.1:0-18814 GCA_000404065.3 Pinus taeda
ACAGGTGGTTCCCTTAGGCTTTGATCTTTGGCCTAGGAAAAAGTGTCCAAAAGATTTTAATTTTTCTCCTAAAGTGACATTATAATTTTTATAAAGTTAAAATCTAATTTAAAAGTGACTTTAAGTGATAAAGTTACTAAGTCTAATTTTAAAGTGACTTTTATAAAGTCAATGAAAAATTAGAAAGGAAAAGTGACTTTGGAAATAAATGACTAAGTGGGTCTTTATTAAAGTGGGTGAATTAAAAAATAGAAAGTGAGATTTAAATGTGCATTTAATCTCAGCCATTGATCTAAATCTATTTCAGCCATTGGATTAAGGGATCACCCAATAGGGTTATATTAAAGGAGGAAAATGAGGAAAAGGTCATTCATTCTTTCATGAGCAGATTGAGAGAAGGAGAGCAAGAGAGTAAGGGAGATTTCTGGACAAGGAGGAGAAGGAGACAGCAGCTTGGCACACATTCCAAGGCAGCAGTTTAGCAAATTCATACAGTTGAGTTAGCACACAGTGAAAGGCAGATTTTGGCAAGATTTTCTAGAAATCCGTACAACTGTTTGCACAGAAATCAAGGAATAGTTTGCAGAAAAATCGAGGAGCAATTCGCTGGCACATTTTCCAAGGAAGGCCATACAGGAAGTGGTTGTACTTTGGCACGCAGATCGAGGCAAATCCGTACAACATATTGCTAGGTTTTTCTGCATGCAAATCGAGGTCCATACAGCGTATTTATGGCAGCTTGGCACACATTTCTAGGCAGGTCGTATAGCAGCATTAAGGCTAAAAGTGGGCACGAAAATCAAGGAGGTCGTACAGCATTTATTGCTGTCTTGTTTTGTTGTTCACAAGTATTTTCCAGTTGGCTGTGAGGCACGGAAAACGAGATAAGTTGTAAAAGTTTGCTTGTTGATTTTTGTTGAATATTTCTCACTGTAAAAAGCATTTTCAGAAATAAGAAAGAGCTCTCGAACTGGTTTTCCCCAAGATTCTGTAGGGGGTTTTTCTAGGTCACTTGCCAAAAATCACTGTGTTTAAATGTGTTAAATGGCTGTTTGTACCTGCTGATTTTTTATTTCTGCATTTTCCAGCATTCTGTAAAATTTCCAGAATTTGTGTTTTCAGCAATATTTATTTTTCAGTTGTTGAATGTATGGATATGGAAAAGGGCATTTAACTATATTGGAGAAATAAGGTGAAACTGAAAACCGGGGTGGGAAATGAGAAATTTTTACAGGAGGCAGTCCTCGAGTCATGGCCCCACCCCATTCGACAGCATGTACATATCCATGCCCAAGATCTCGCCCCATGAACTACCAATGTCACTAGGAACATAAACTTCTTCATAAGCACCTTTGTTTCACCTTCTCACATGACCCCTACCCTACCCATATATTCGTAAATCTTATTTTTACCTCCCCTATAACAAGCAATCCTTCCTCTCATTATGGACACATCAACTTTGTGCAACCCTTTGCCACTCCCCAAAAACTTTCCATCACATACTTTCCCCAAAAGACCATGCTCTCCCCCAAAACCTAAATCGTTGATCTATGTTTTCTTACACAACCTCCCTCTACAATGTCCCCTTTACCGTGTCCCCTAACAAGCTAAGACCACTTGATTTGATTTGATTCAACTATGTGAATCAATTTGATTTTCCCCATGCATGTGTTGAAGAATCTAGGGCATATTGAATTAATGAGATTCTTCTTAGTAGGATAACTGTGGCATTTTAATTTTCCTGTTAGCACAGTCTTCTTGTTGACATTATTAGAGTGTGTGTTTCTTATTTCATCATATAGCTACCAAAACAAAGAGACAAGAACACAAGAAGTTGTCTTTCTACCATGGCCAAAACCTCTACCACTTAAAGAGGAAAACCCGCTCAAAATTCTTCTTCTAGAGATTCCAACTGATGAATACCAAGACCATGACCTTTGACCTATCAAGCAATTCCAAGACCAAGACACCAATCCTCTTCTTATTGTTGAGATCATCATCATCATTACTGCTTTACCAAGATTATCATGACTGCTCATTGAGATCACCATTGTGCCTTTACTGAGATCATCTCTGCACCTTCATCGAGATTACCATCATAACAACGAGGTCCATATGTATGTATCCATAAGAGCTGCACCGAGAACTTTTACATGATCAAGACTTCGTAACTATGTCTTCATCATATTCATGACAAAGACTAAGATCATGACTGCATCCAGATTATATGTCAAGTTAATGCGCGTCACTGTGGGATCATGCCAAAGCATGGCACTGCGAGATTGAGTGCTACTATTGGATCATTGAAATCCTCTTCATCACAATTAAGTCGAGACTGTAACAGTACCGAGATAGTATGCTGAGAGTGTAAATATGTTGAGACAATGACTACCACTAGGATGTCGAGACAGTGGAACTCATCCCAAAAATATGCAAGTTGCATCATGGACAGACTACAAAATTACCTTACTGTGGCATACAAAACCCTTCTGATAACTACCATCTGAAACTTCAGAGGGATACAAGTTCTGCACCTGTCCTTTCGAGAAGACCCTAGCCGCATCTATATAGTGGTCAGCCTATGCGTTTGAGCCGACGTGATTGTTCTTGTTAATTCATTTGCAGGCTGACATGACTGTGTTTGACTGCGTTTTACATCGTTTTGCTTGTTGCCTTCTTCAAGAGGATTGTGCTTGTCTTGGAGGGCTTGATCTAGACACTAGGTTGACTCATTTACATTACAGATAAGCTCAAGAAGAGCATGACATTGACTCTTTGACTTTCCTAGACCTATGAAGTGAGCAAGAAACTCATTCTTATAATTTACAAAAATTATGTTTCTTTTTCTTGACAAGTACAAAGATCAAAATTACATCTATAAATATCGAACCTAGTTACACTTTCTTCAACAGCATGGACTAGATACCATCCGCCCAATTCACAAATCAAGAACCAGCTCGATCACAAATATTATTAGAATATCATGGTTGGGCATACTTTTCAAAGCTACAAGCTAAAATTGTGCATTTGTGGCTTTTGTATGAGCCGAAGAGTACACAACTCAAGGCGAAAGGGCATATCGATTTCCATTCACAGTACCAAATAGCCAATCACATCTTTACACTTAGAGCCACTGTCGAGGAGGCTCGTTATCATTCTTCAAAAGTATTCAAAGAATCATTCAATGCAATTCAAAGAAAGACTTTATGAGGCTTTGTTATAGAGGCTTCAAGACATTGCCATTTCAAAGACCCTTCTAGCTTCCATTATGAGACTCTACGACTCAATCCTTGGTTGTCTATGCACAACATGTGGACTTTTAAACTTCATCTAGAGTACCACTGGGGTTAAGTACGAGTGCCCCCTCTCACTGGCCCTCTTTGAGATTTAAATTGACAAGCTAGAGTACTAGCTCCATGAGCACATTCAAGACGGGAATGGCTACCTCCTACATAAAGCATTGATCTTTGTTATGAATATAGTTCATAACAATTAAATTAATAAAATAAATATAAATATTAAATAATTACATATTAATTAGGTTAATATAATCATTAATTAAGTGAAAAGGCATGTCTAAAAAGACATGCCCTTTCACGAAAGGTCACTCTTGCTGAGGTATAAAGAGGGCCTCATTGTAACATTTAGATCATCTTATATCATCTAATACAATTTTATATATTAATAAATTATTATTATTAAATACTTGTGTATTTTTACATTCAAGCCTACAAGCTATCAGTCTTCGTGCTTTAGCCATAGTTTTTATGCTTCAGTTGTATCAGAGCCATGACACATGATATAATCATGTGGGCCTTTGAATGTAGTTCGCCACACAATGTGCCATTACGTTCACATCCTGACTATGTTGAACAGTTTAGTATTCAAGAATTATTTCAGCGATTAGAAAAATCAATTGCAGAAGTTAATGAATGTCGAAAGGAAATTGATAATAAGGAAAATGATCAATATAATGATCGAGATGAAAATAATGTCAAAGAAGATAAGTTGCATCCTGAAGATCTGGATGTTGCTAAATCTAACTCAAATGAGAATGGAAGGTCTCCAAACCTACTTGCTGAGAAAAACAGCAACGATAATTCTTCACTACCTACATGTGTAGAAATCGTTTAGAAAGGTGGTAAATCCAACTGAACAAGTTGGGAAACTCGACCCTTGATAGAGATTATTAATCTTGAATCTCCTATCAGTGAAGACGAGAAGCAAACATTTCCTTTCTACTGAGATCATAATATCAATGTGGTTGACTTAGTAGAAAGTGTAGAGTTGGGAAACGTTCATGACTATCCTTTACCTAAATGGATGGGAAAAACAGAGACAAAGCAAGCAAATGAAGGAGGAATGAAAGCATGGCACCAGTCAGCAATGACCAAACAAACACTACAAGATACATCAAGGCAGCCAAAGCTTAAAGATGGCGTTTTCGAAACCAAAGCTCCAATTCAGGGAATATCCAAAGTTTATAAGTTTTGTTGCTTCATGAATACAAGTGTGCATCTATTCATTTTTTATTATATTGTGATGGATGACCACGGCGAAAAAGGGCCAAGACATCAGAGAAGCAGGAGCACGCAGGGTGGAAGAGGGTCAGATTTCTCCACCCCCTCACTGTCTAAAAATAGTGTGTCAACCTCATCTCCGCCTCATCATAGCATTTCAATATATTTGGATAACAATAGCGTAATCCTTTCCAACGAACAGTTACTGGATCAGTTTGATAATAATTTGGGGCAAATTTCTTCGCGAGACAAAAGATATTCTTCGTTGGCTGCCAATATTAAATGAAGTATTGCCTCTTAATCAGGAGACATATAACGAATTTGAAAGCACAACAGCACCATCGACTGAAAGAATAGGCACTATAGAGGAGCATGGTGATCTTAACTAGATACAAGAAATTGGTGTTTGTCGTCGGTCTCAAGAAGAACCAGCAAATCATCCTTGTACACAGATTATTGAACAGTCGATAACCGAAATGATTAATAGCGTTAAAAAAACGATATTTAGAGAAGGTAGAGAGAAGGGGACGAGCCGAGATGGACGGAGGTTGGGAACACGCAACAATCACGCCACTTCAACCAATCCACTGTCGCGTTAGATCAATCCGTGAGCCACCACTCGAGCCAACGTTCTGCCAATCGATTTGACATTCGAGTCACCCATCGTGCCACAGGTCAAGGGACCCACCCGTGTATAATTTATATTGTAGCAACTCGCGGTGGGCAACAGGGAACTTCATCGCATGCCATTCAAAATCCACCACGAACAAATTACATATTCGACCACATAGATCTGAGAATGAAAGGCATGGTCGGTCAACATTTTCAGGCACAAAATTTCAATCAGTGGCTCAACAACTCCCGAATATATATTTGCCAAACGGGTACAATACGCACTTGGAATCGAAATCAAGCTGGTTTTATATTATGTCTTTTTTGTTTGGTGTTGCGTAAACTAGAAAACTGCCATGGCGTGAGTTACATCAGTTATACGACTTTGAAAGAGTTGTCGGGTCATTTAGACGATCGTCCAGCAGTGCTGGCCAACCAAGCAATTTCAGAGGGTTTCAGAGAAGATGAGACGGTTTGAAGTGAGGTTGAGCCATTTCTACTCCAAAGGTGTACAACCATCATTCTAAATGTTAACAAAACAAAACAAACTTATAATAAATTTAAATATATTATAACATTATATATATAACAACACAACATAAATTAGAATTTAAATAAAAAATAGGAGTTAAAAAAGAAAACAACCTTGGATCTCAAAAATAGAGTATTAGCGAATTTATAGACGCTAGCCACACTGACGAGACTTCCGCCTCCCCATTTATGTCGTGACGTTAATCCATCTAATAAGATCATTGCAGTAAGTTTGTAGGGTATAGCTTCAGGACAAAGCTTCTCAAGGAAGGGGCTATGTTTATGAATATAATTCATAACAATTAATAAAAATATAAATAAATATAAATATTAATATAGGCTAAATATCATTAAATTAAGTGAAAAGGCATGTCTAAAAGACCTGCCCATTCACGAAAGGTCACCTGCTGAGGTATAAAAGCAGGGCCTCATTGTAACATCCAGATCATCTTATATCATCCTATACAATTTTATATATTAACAAATTATTATTATTAAATACCTGTGTGTATTTTTACATTCAAGCCTACAAGCTATCAGTCTTCGTGCTTCAGCCATAGTTTTTATGTTACAATCTTTGTGCTACCCTTCATCGTCGACTTCATCCTTCTAGCCTCTACCCCTAAGCAAGATGCTTTGTCCAAATTTTTGTGACCTTCAACAATTGATAGTCAACCTACATAATTCCAAGGTTATGATCTTCAACATGTCCAACATTCCTATCCTACACTTCTTCTCTAGGGAAGAGATTGAGATTACCACGAATTACAGCTCTTTGGGGGTGCAATTTGGTGGGCATGTTTCAACATGCGTAAGGCCCTTTAGCCCCAACTCAGCAAGAAATACAACTCCCTCGCTTTCCTCGGGGGATTATGTTTCTAGACTTAATTCAAAGACATCGTCCAAGCTACACCTCATGGATATGATCATAAAGCACATTTCCCTCCTTTACAACTCAAAGATCTAAGCCTCAAGTTGTTCCCCAACCTATTATCCAAGCAAAGTATGGGGCTCCCCCATTCCACATTGAGGTCATCTTCCATCAAGTTTCTTTTCTACATAGAGTTCAAACCTTTACAAACACTATCTCCACAAGAGATAGTGCTTTGCTCTTCAAAGACCATCACCTTACCCAACACCACAAGAAAACCTCACAAATGGTATGTTGAAACAAGTTAGTGTTTGCGAAAATTTCAAAGCCTAGGTAGCTAAAGTCGTTAACAACTCAATTAACCAAGTATTTGTTGAATTTAATTAATGCAAAAATAAATTTGAAAACATATCATCAAATCACACAATATCCAGAAATTAGATAGCGAAAGCATAAAATTAATTTCACACATACCTACGTAATTACTCCTTCAAAATCAGCTTTTCATTCCTTAGAAAAACTTGTACGATTACTTAAATGATCTTACCACTTCTACACTCGATTGTTGTGTCCATAATTATTAATTTATAAAACTCAATGTGATCAAGCAGAGCAGCAAAGGGGTTGTTACTTCTGGAGATATTCCTTTGTGAGTTTGTAGATCCGTTAAACCTATTCCTTGAGATCTGATAAGACTCTTTACTTCTATTTCCGATATGATCATTAATATAAGCTCTACAATTAATAGCTTTATGACCATAGTTGGTACAAGAATAACAATAGCCATGGAAGATTTTTTTATACTTGGGTATAAATGGCCTTTGTGCAAAAAAGAATCTTCTAGAAATCAACAACGTAGTTGTTGATTTCTTTATCTTCAAATATCTTGGCGCTTGTTTCTCCTTTATCACCCATATCAAATTTAATAAGAGGAGATCTCTAAACACTGAGAATTTCATCTAGTTTTTCAAATCCTTTAATATATTTTAAATTTTGATTCAATTGTGCCTTAGTTTTCTCTAGATATTTATTATAGACATTATTTCCTCTAGTTTCTCACCCTCTTTTGCCTTTTCATCTAGCTATCTTAGGAGTGTATATTTAATCTTCTTAGTTTCCTCTAACTCATTTTTTAAGAGGATAAGAGATGAATCTTTCGGTTCATGCTTTTCTTTTTCAAACTCCACCAATAGTTTTGTTTTCTTCTTGTTCTCTTTCCTAATTATGTTTATTCTCCATAGAATTGATCAACTAACCTTGAAGATCTACTTCACACTCTTCTTCCTCTGATTTCAGTTCATCTTCACTTCCACCTTGGGCCTATATGACCATAAGAAGGATATCATTGGTCTTCTCTTCATCAGAGAATTGTTCATCCTCGTAATCTGAGGAGAACCTATCCTCTTTAGAGTAAAAGCTCTTATTATTGAGATTCTTGTCCTTCTTGAATTTTCTACATTGCTTCTTTTCTTTATCATAATATTCATTTTCCTCCTTATTATAGGGACATTTAGAAGCATAATGACCAACTTTACCATAGTTGAAGCGCTTAAAGGGTTACTTACCTTTGTACTTGCCAAATCCTCTCTTCAACTTCCTTACAAACTTTGTTTCTTCTTCATCAAAGTAATGGGTTAAACATTCTTGCTTCTTTTGATGTTGATCTTTCTTCAACAATTCTCATCTCATAAACAATCAAAATTCCATGAAGTTGATCCATGGTTAACTTTATCAAGACCTTGCATCTCCTCTAGGGCTGAAACCTTCGCACTAAATCTTGAAGGAAGACATCTTACGACTTTTTGGACAACTGCAACTTCATCAACCCTTTCATCAAGACCTTTAACAGTATTGACCAACTCATCTATACGAAGAAAAAATGTGGCTACATTCTCATCTTCATTCATCTTTAAGCTTTCTAATTGCATTCTATGAACTTGAAGTTTAGTTTTCTTTACTTTGTCATCGCCTTCATAGTTGTTCTGTAATTTGTCACATATCTCTTTTGTTTATTTGCCATACATAACTTTAACAAAATTCAATTTTGAGTGACCACTTAGCATTGCATTCGTGTCTTTGACATTATAGGACAAGTCGAGTTGTCATCTATATTGACAAAAGAGTTGGCTCTATATAGCCATTCAGCATTGCTTGCCAATCATTTGCACAAAGGGACATCAGATACATCCTCTCACTTTCCAAAAATCATTTTTCATTCCATTAAACAAGGGAGCTTTATTAGTGAGACCAACATACTGACTCACCATGTTATAAGTTGGATCCGCCTTCCAACAAATAAAATGTTGATGAAGGAACCTACTCTGATACCAAATGTTGGAATTAAGATCATACTGAAGTAGGAGGGAATCAGTATAATACACTTTTCAACAATTTAATGAATTATTAAACACAACCATTCATTAATCAATATGCACAAACAATGAACAGGCGATATGCATGGAAACCCATACAAGAGAAAACCACAAAACTTATTTCATTAGATGTATTTGCAACCACCAACTTCAATTACATCAATCTTTGTAGGCACCAACCTACAGAAGACACCATTCCCCCTTTCTTCGCAGAAAACAACCTACTGGAGACACCATTCCCACCTAGTTTATAGGCACAACCCTATAGGAGACACCAATCTCCCACACTTAGCAAGCACCAACTTACAGGAGACACCAATCTCCCTTGGATCTACTAATCCAATCAACTTTGCCTCTCAAATCTTTGTTTCATCACATTTTCGGACTGGATCTACAAGCACCTTGTTTAATTTTTCCTTATACTGACTTCCTGATCTCAAATCGAATTTGACCTTTCACAAGATCTCTTATGCTCCCTCTTTAGTTTTGCTCTAAGCAACAGTTCTTTACTGGCTCTTCAAAATTGGTTCAACAATTCAAATCCACACTTAACTATTGATGCAAAGACTCCAAACAACAATCCTTTAAACTTCTTTAAATAGTCATACTTCTTTGCAATGGCTTCAAACTCTATCTCTGCTTTGCATCGCTTCTTCTCTAACCCAGATATGATCTCAACCAATTCACTCAAACACACACCTCTGCAACTCACTCTGCATATGGTTCATCATTCAAACTTTTGCTAGTGTTCCTCTTTACGCCATCACCAGCACATCGTAAGTAGATCAAATCTCTTTGCACCTTTGCTTACGCCATACACTTCCACAAATTTCACGTTCAAGGACTATTAAAAATCTTTAACTCTGCTCATATTTATAAGTGGCGCGAGAACAGTTTAGCCCCTTTACCTTAGTTGTGCCTTTATTCACCTTTAGCATACTTCCTCGTAACCAGGCACTATGACCTTGGCTTAACCTGTCACTATTATGATGAAACCCATATCCGATCTATTTGTTATCAAGGACACTTTGTACACAAGCAGATCTCGAATGACTGAATTTCCTTTTCCTTAGCCTTTGATCTGAGTGTTGGGCACTTATTTCCTTGCAACCTTGGGCTAGTACTGTGTCCTTAAGCAATTGCTCTATTGTATTTGAGGTTCGGGCTTAAGACATTGAACACTAAACTTCGTTCACCACTAGATGGTCAGATACCTTTTTTCCGCGTGAAACCACAAACCATTAGAACCTTGACCAATTCTTTTGGCTCTAGTGTATTCAAGGTTTGGGACTTTGTTAATGATTCCAAGCCATGCACACGAGCAAACAGATATACTCCTTTTTTAGCAAAACCATAATTGTCAAAACCTTGACCAGGTTTTGTTCTCACTTGAATCTGAATTTGAGTCATTTTCTAGTGACCATATTTCATTTACCTTTAGATCACCAGATTCTTGAATGACTCTGCATGCTCCCGAAAGGTCGAATCGCCCGATAAGGGCCCCAGTAGGGTTGGTCCACTAATTTTGGCACAAATGCTTTGTTCGTTACTATTTTGGCCAAACAGAAATACACAAGAAACCTTTGCCAAAATACTATCTTGGCACAAATCCCAAGACTTCAGAGACTTTCGTGGACCAACCAAGACCTACAACATAGTCCTCTTGCCAAGTCATCTCCATCCCATCACTTTAGAGGCATTTGCCAAAATAACACACTGCCACATGGTGTTGCCTATTGTTGCCACATGTCAGAGTACCTGCCACATTTCACCTACCCAATTGGCCACCCAAAAACACCAAAAATGAGTGCCATGTGTCAACTCCTCGTGTCCACATCATCCATCATGCCACCTCGCATCCACATCATCTGTAATACCTATCCTACCACGTCATCTCGAGATTTCGAGATATTAGTGAGTCTTAGTGCCTTTTAACAAGGTTGATGCTCCTAAGGCTTGTGATGAAGATAGTAGCAAGTAAGGTCTTCTTTGACTTGTGCCTTAGTCAAAGAGACCACACGCAGTCCTTCTTTAGCATGCACAAGTTCCTATAAGTTAGGACGAGTTCCTAAAAATTAGCGCATGTCATGGAGCAGTTTGACTTCAACGCAGGAGTTGGAGACTCAGTTGTTTGTCTCCCTGTGCAAGTTAGAAGTCCCAATGGTTATTTGTGGCTAGGACGAGTTACATGAGTCAGTTAGACTCAGTTAACTTAGTCACTCATTGTTTTGTGTGAGTGCAAGGTTGTCAGACAAGACAATAGAGAACACAAGTTTGTGTGTGTGAGCTAGCAGAGCTAGGAAGAGCATCAAGGAGAGGCTTATATGCAGTGTTTGGAAGAGGAAATTCTTACTAGTATGTGCTAGGAAATAGTAGAAATTTCCAAGGCCAACAAAAGGATTTAGGAGCTAAGGACAGGGTTCTTGCAAGCAAGGATTTGAGCTAAGTACTAGCAAGGAGAACAAGCTAGTAGAGGGTTTTCCCAGTTGGCTTCCCCATATTTTTTTTGTTTTTGCTATCATGTGATTGTGTTTAATCATGTTCTATTCTACTGCAAATTGGTAGAGAAATTGTGTCTTGGGTTACAAATTAGTCTCAAATTTGTTCATTCATGTAGTAGCAGAATTTCAAGAAAATTCTACATGGTATCAGAGCAAAGGATAGATAAGGGAGCTATAGCAATGTATGGTATATTGTTTCAAGAGCATCCTTCCACATGACTAAGAACAAGAAGAGTTTCAACCACTTGAAGGAAAAGGACTTGTTGTTTCAAAATCCCCTAGAAGATGATGGCACATATGCAACTAAAGGAATTGGTATTGTCAGTTTCCAAAGGAAGTCAAGTAATCCTCTCCATCTCAGAGATGTCATCTATGTTCCAGGATTAAAGCGGAATCTTATTTCGGTAGCTACCCTTGAGGACAAGGGTTATAACTTATGATATCATCTTCAACAAAGGTAAGGCTTACCTCTGACACTTAGCATCTAGATGTAAGAAGCAAATAGGTGTGATGGTGAAGAATCTCTACAAGTTCCAGGTAGAGACAGGTGCAGCGTTGAGTAGCAAGGTCGGCAGAGCTCAAAGTAGAGAAGTGATAATTGAGGCAAGCATAACTTAGAGGTAGTCCTTAGAGCAAGAGAGTACTTGAGAAGAAGCTACTCAAGATGGAGCCTCAGCCAATATCTCAATTTGAGTCTAGGCTAGTTGGCCCAACCAGTCAAATGATGAGGACCATAGCCCAGGGCGAATGGAGGCAACCACTCAGTCAAAGACTCCAAATATAGGAAGAGTTCAAGCCAAGCGAGCAAAGGATTCGTTTAAGGGAGATGAGGAGAGAGTTGGATCTTCTAGTTGGTGTTGATAATATCACCGAAATATTGTGATATTTTCGTCAAAATGATATATCGCCGATTAAATATTGTGATATTTTCCCTTTTGAAAATATCGTGATATTTACAATATATTGCCAAAATATCTTGCGACCACTAGAAATATCGCCGAGCGCACAGGGTCGCGACTACAAAACCATATTTTTTGACTTTTGATTGGTCATTTTGCTTTGTTGTTCTTGGAGAAGGGGAAGAACTTTGTGGTGGTTTTCTAGAAGGGATTTGGGATTAAACAACCATTATCATCACCAACCAAAATTCTTTTGTGGATCAAAGATTCAAGATCAGTGAGACAAACTTCATTTCTTCCATTAATAGATATGTTCTTAAAAAACCCTATGTTAATGATTTTTTTCATAGATTTAGGATTATGCTTACTTGCCTCTTTGCCTAGCAACATTTTGCTTGTTTGTTTCTTTTTCCATTTGCTATGATTTTCGTCCCCATGAGCCAATGCAAGGGTTTTCTCCATATTTGGACAACAACCTTCATTTTTTTAACTTTCTTATGCACCCTCTTATTGCCATTTTTCATTACAAATAATGCAGTAAAAAGATTATTTTTTAAAATGACGTGGTTGTTATTTTTTGTATATAGGGGTTTAATGCCAATTTTTTGTTTTTCTAGTGCCCTAAGTTTGAATTAATCCACAACAACCCATTCGACCCATTTTGGGAGTATGGGGAACCTGATGCTGGGAAAAATCGAGCATATCTAACATGCAAATTGTGTGGGGACAAGATGACAAGAGGGATTACATGATTGAAATACCATCTGGCTAGACTCCCTGGACATGATGTTGGGCTTCCTACGGAATCTAGTGCAGAGCTTATACAAAAAGCTCTTGAAGCAATTAATGAAAAAGACAAAAAGAAAGAAGAGGAAAAAAGTAACAAGGTTGAACATAAAGGTAGATCTTTCAAGATATCTTCTTCTGAGTTTGAGGCTGAGGGTAGTGGGAGGGGCTCCACAACGTCACCTACTAGTGCTAATGTTACTAGGAGTGGGAGGTCATCCTTTTTTGTTCCACGAATCAGACATGGAGCGCAACCTTCCATAAAATCATTTGTTGTAAAAAAAAGGAGCAAGAAGTAGATAGAGTTATGGGGAGGTGTCTTTTCTGGAGCAACTTACCTCTTAGCACCACCAAAACAAATCCATTTTGGCAACCAATGTGTGTTGTTATTGCTATTGTGGGCCCAGGGTACAAAAGTGCTACATATGAGGAGTTGCGGGGGCCAATCCTTCAAGCATAAAAGAAGGACATCAACTCTAGATTGGTGGAGTTGAAGCAAACATGGGAGGTGTCTGGATGCACAATGATGTTTGATAGTTGGACAAATAGGAAGGGTAGGACCCTTCTAAATTTCTTGGTACATTGTCCTAAAGGTACCATGTTTATTAAATCAGTGGATTCATCATCACATATAAAAGATGCAGCGTTGATATGTGAGTTGTTTGATGGGTTTGTTCGGGATATTGGTGTGCAGAATGTGGCGCAAGTCATAAGAAATAATGCAGTTAATTATGTGTCTGTCAGCAAGACAATTATGGAGAGGCACTGCACATTGTTCTAGACTCCATGTGCAACACATTATATCGATTTGTTGCTTGAGGATATGGGGAAACTCTCCTTCATCAAGGAGGTTTGATATGGCTAAGAGCCTCCCTAAGTTTATATATAATCATGCTTTTGTTCTTAGCCTCATGAGGAGATACACTAGAAACAAGGAGTTGCGACATCTTATAATCACACGTTTTGCTACCAACTTTATTACTCTTCAATCTTTTCTTCAATGCCAATTTGAGTTGAAGCAAATGTTTGTTTCTTATGAGTGGAGTGATTGTAGATACAGCAGAAGACAGAATGGGAGAGCCATTGCAAAAATGGTGTACACTGACACATTTTGGCAAGGAGTAGAAGTGTGCTCAGTGGATGAACCTATAGTAAAGATTTTGAGATTAGTAGATGGGGAGAAGCCTACAATGGCTTATTTGTATAAGGCCATGAATAGGGCCAAGGAGGGCATTCATGCTTATTATGCTAACAACAGTTTTGTTGGGCTTAATAAATAGATGAAGTTATGGTATGTGATTGATAGTCGATGGACAGGGATGCTTCATCAAACCAATCATGCAGCAACCCTCTTCCTCAACCTCGCATTTTCATAAAAATGTGGCTTTGATTTTGATGGCGAGGTGATGGAAGGGCTCCATTCCTGTATTCTTAGGATGGTACCCGATGCTGAGCTTCGTAGCAAAATCAATCGCAAGATACAGCCTTATGGGGATTCTGTTGGCCTGTTTGGCTTTGATGATGTTATTCGAGAAAGGACCCTCTTCATGCCACGTAAGTGACAAGTCCTGACTCATTAGAGTTTTCAATTTAGAATTTAATTGTTTATAATTCTAAATTTTTTAAATTCAATTATGTTTTATTTGAAAGTTTAATTATGTTTCAAGTATCTAACTTTTTTATTTCTTTATTTTGTTGTAGATATTTGGTGGCGAAGCAATGGTACCAAATTTGCAGAAATTAACCATAAGAATCCTGAGTCAAACTATAGCTCTTCAGGGTCTGAGCACAATTGGAGTGTATTTGAGAAAATACACTCAAAAAAGCGCAACAGGTATAACTTTGAGCTTTAGCCTTCAATTGAGCAATTACATTTATTGTAATTTTAATTTATGACCCTCAAGTGTCAAAAGTCAAGACTCATTAATTTTTTTGACACTCTTACAGGTTGGAGTTCTCACACGGCACGCCTCAATGATTTAATGTATGTGCATTACAATCTCCAACCTTGAGTGAAGCAAATAGAGAAACCATCCGGATGCAATTTCCTTAGACAATATTGATGTATTACCTCAGTGGAGGGTGGAGTCTGAGGTGCCCATCTTGGAGGAGTCACCTACATTGTTAGAGGAGGAACCATTAGTACAGGGGCAACAAGAGGACTTGGGGGAGGAGCACCACGAGAAGGAGCAAGAGGAAGAGGAGGAGATTGTTGGAGCGCCAACGTTAGCACCATCTGCTATAGATATAAGAGAGCACATCTCCATACCTAGCAACCATTATTTGACATTAGGTGCAAGGTTAAGGCCTTCTACTGCTAGGGGCAGGCCTGGCAAATAGTACATCATGTTTTTTCGTAAAAAGGGGAGAGGGCACTGATCTCAGACAGCTAATTGCAAGTTTTATTTGTTTTGCTACATATAACTCATGATGATGAGATACTTTTATATATGTGATGTTATTTTGTATTGGTTCTCCACATTCAAGTCCTTGATTGGACAATTATTAGAGATCAGCGGGATTTGGTCTCACCTTTGATGTATCATTTTTATTTTACATCCACAACATTATATATATCAGTGATTTCTTCATATTTATGTGCCAATGTGTTTATTTCATGCTGTTATTGCTTTATAAGTGTTGAAATTTGATGACTAAAAAAGTTTCCTGCAATCCCAACCCGGTTTTAATTTTACCTTATCACTCCCATTCAATTAAATGCCCTTTCCCATAAACATACATTCAACATATAGAATTTTGGAAATGAAATTTTTAGATTAAAACACATGGGACTGTCAACACATGCTGAAAATAAATATGGACATAAACAGACCAGCAACACATAAAAATACACACAGATTTTTCGTCAACTTAGACCCAGGCAAAACCCCTTCAATCTTCTCCGAGGAAAACCTGTTAGAGAGCTCTTCAAATTTATTTATCTTTCAAGTTTAGGAAAAATACATTTACAGACAAAACAAAACAGCAGAATACAACTTGAAACTGAAAATATGTATTGTACTAATTGTACTATACGAATTCCGTACGAACTGTACAAATTTTTTCCCAAAAAAAATCTCAAAAACTTCTCTCAAACGACGTGCAACTCACAGCATTCAATGTTGTTTGTATTGTACCTTCTGTTGTCTTCCATGCCTTGATTTTCGTGCCCAACTTTGCCCAGAAATCACTCTTTCAACTCGCTGCAACAAATTTCTCTTTCAAAACATTTCTCCAACTCTCAGCCTCCTTTCTCCAATCTTCTCATGAAGAATGAATGCAATGTCTATTTTCTTTTCCCCCTTTTGTTTCCCTAAATGACTTTTGGGCAACCCTAAGATCTAATGGCTCAGTTTCATTTCGATCAAGGGATGAGAATAAATGTGCATTTAATTCTCCCTTTCTATTTTTTAACTCACCCATTAAATGAAGTACCCACATTGTCTAAAGTCACTTTCACTTTATAAACTCATACTTAGGAAAAGAATTATTTGGACTCTTTTCCCTAGGTAGAGACTAACCCATGGGAAACCACTTGTCCAAGGTACATTAAAAATCAACAATAAGTTTAAAAATCTAAAAGAAAGAAAAAAATAATAAATATATATATATATATATGATGCATTTTTTATGTTTGCCAATATTTTCACCGATATTGCCGAAAAGATGTTTTCAGGACCCTCAGTGACATTTTGCCGATACCGATATTTTCAACATTGCTTCCAATATCACCTTCAGACAGAGGAAGCAGCCATAGACGTACACTGGACTTGCAGAGCACAATGTTTTAAAAATTGGCCGATTCGAAACAGAAACGGCCGAGTTGATTCGTTTCATTAAAAAAAATTGACTCGGTTAAGGGAATGGTTCGGGAGGCCAAGTCATAGCTGACTCGGTCGAGTTATTGCATGACTCGGCCGAGTCAGCCATGACTCGGCCAACTCGGCCGTTTCCGCAATAACTCGGCCGAGTCATAACCTGCGGCCCGTAACTCCAATAAAACAGCGATTGGTCATATTATTTATGAAATTTTAAAGTGTTTCCTGATTGGTATGGACTCCAATGTGTTTTATGAATTAGTTAAATGTTATTTGGGGTCCATTTCCCCCTCCCAAACCCTATTTAACACACTCAAATGCTCTCATTTTCTCACAGCCATCTCATGCATTTGAGTGAAAACTTCTTTGAGAGTTAGTGAGCAGTTCTTGAGCTTGTTTTTGGAGCAGCATTGAGAAGTTGATTCTTGGAGCACGCTTGAGGAGGCAATTTGTGCCTGGAGATATTTTTTTCACCTCTACAAATATGTTTTTGCTTATTAAATTTTAGGTGCATATCTAGAAAGCCTAGAGAGTGTTTTTTGTGAAAAAAATGAACATTGAATCAATGTTTTTTTTTTCATTTTCAAATTGTTTGCTTTCATTTCCTAGTCAAAAAATGGCACCTAGAGCGAGAGATCCTGCTTGGGCATATGTTGAAATGGTTGATAGTCAAATGCATTGCAAATTTTGCCATAGGAAAATTAAGGAAGGTCCTGGGGGCATTAATAGGCTGAAACAACACTTGGCAAGGACTAGAGGCCAAATTACTCCATGTACCTCACCAGAAATTGGGGAGATTAGGAAGCAATTGTTGGCCAGCTTTGAGAAATTTAAAGAAGATAAGGCTAGGCAAAGAGAAATAGAGGCTGAAATTGGGAGGAAGAGGGAGATACAAAAAATGATAGCTACCAACCCCAATTATGATTTTGAGGGTTCTTCCTCTATCCCTCAAACTGATACATCCAACCCTTTCCGATATGTTCCTCCCTCTTTTGGTTCTGTTCAAGGTAAGAGAAAGGGTAGAATGAAAAAGGGTGATGTGACTATCAAAAGTTATTTCACTCCCTCCTCTCCATCAGATGCACATGGTCCTCAAGTTAGTAAAAGTCAAATGCAGCCCACTTTAGATGACCATTGGAAGAAAGAATTGAGGGAGACTGCTTGTGAGTACATAGCTAGATGGTGGTATGATGTTGATATCCCCTTTAATGTTTCTCGTTCACCATATTATGAACCTATGTTTGATGCCATACATGCTATAAGAAGAGTTTCAACGTAAATCACATAAAGAAAGACTTTTGCCGACGCGTTTCGAACCAACTAGTGTGGTTCATCGTCAGGACAAGTTGAAAAGACAGATCTAGCTTAGCGCTTTAAATAGTGCAAGCAGAGATTCCAACAGCTACAACCGATTAACATCTAAATTAGACGTTAATCGATTGTAGCTGTTGGAATCTCCTCTGCTTGCACTATTTAAAGTGCTAAACTAGATCTGTCTCTTCAACTTGTCCTGACGATGAACCACACTAGTTGGTTCGAAACGCGTCGGCAAAAGTCTTTCTTTATGTGATTTACGCCGAAACTCTTCTTATAACTATGATGGATCACAGAAGCCTCAATTTTACAATTGATTCCCATACATGCTGCTGGAAAAGGCTTCAAAGGCCCTACTATGCATGAGCTAAGGAGGTATCGTTTGCAGAAAGAAATTGAATCCATTAATGAGTATTTGAAAGATTTCAAGGACTCATGGGCAAGAACAGGATGTACCATCATGTCAGATGGATGGACTGATCAAAGAAACCGTACCATCATAAACTTTCTTCTCTTCTGCCCACGGGGAACCATGTTTTTAAAATCAGTTGATGCATCTGATAAGGTAAAAGATGGCCACTTGTTGTTTC
>APFE031520467.1:21214-58873 GCA_000404065.3 Pinus taeda
AAATTATTTTTTAATTAAAAAAATAAATATTTAATGTATTTTTTACAACGACCTAGTCATTGAAATCGAGCCGGCCAAGTCGATACCGAGTCGAAGTCAGAGTCGGAGTCGATCCTCAGCCGAGTCAAAGTCAGAGTCGAAATTTTAAAACATTGGCAGAACATGGTTAGAAAGAACAAGCCTTCAAACCAGGTTCCGTAGAAGAAAGCAAGGAAGTCTTCTAGTTTAAAGGGAGCAATTGCAGTAGCAGAGAACATGGTAGTGTTTGGAGACAAATCCAGGTGGACGAAGTTCTTCCAGAAGCACCTTCCTCGCTAAGAGGGAATGTTGAAAATAGCAGTGAATAAGGTCTTCTTTTATTTGTGCCTTAGTCAAAGAGACCACAAGCAATCATTCTTTAGCATGCACTAGTTCCTATAAGTTAGGACAAGTTCCTAAAAATTAGGACGTGTCATGGAGCAATTTGACTTTAGTGCAAGAGTTGGAAGCTTAGTTGTTTGTCTCCTAGTGCAAGTTAGAAGTCTCAATGGCTATTTGTGGCTAGGATGAGTTACATGAGTCAGTTAGACTCAGTTAACTTAGTCAATCGCAAGACCAAGTTTCAAAAATAAACTTCACAGATTTAGCTAATGTGAATTACTTATAAGGAGGATGAAGGCACAGAATTGGATAGTTATTTTGTTTGAGCACAAGGTTACGAGACAAGACAATAGAGAGCACAAGTTTGTGTGTGTGAGCTAGTAGAGCTAGGAAGAGCGTCAAGGAGAGGCCTATACATAGTGTTTGGCAAATGAAATTCTTCTTGGTATGCACTAGGAAATAGGAGAAATTTCCAGGGCTAGCACAAGGATTTAGGAGCTAAGGACGGGGTTCTTGCAAGCAAGGTTTCGAGCTAAGTACTAGCAAGGAGAACAAGCTTGTTTTCTAGAGAAACAATTTGCCTTGTATTAATTTTATTTGCTCAAACTTTGTCAATAAAATTTCTACAACTAGCAGAGGGTTTTCCCAATAGGGTTCCCTCAAATTTTTTGTATTTTTGCTATCGTGTAACTGTGTTCTATTTTGTTCTATTCCGCTACAAATTGGTAGAGAAATTATGTGTCTTGGGTTACAAATTAGTTTCAGATTTGTTCATTCAATCAGTAGCAGAATTTCAAGGAAATTCTAGTCTTATGAGCTCTTAGCTTGCGAGCGCTAGTCAATTGGACTTTGTGACCAGGGGCGATGACCGGGGACTTAACTCCTTGGCCGTATCCATCTTCAGCGTAAGACCCCTCCTGAGCTTGCTGTCGTGGTCCAATGTGTTCAAGGCTCAATTGACCCGATATGACTGGCCACTTACCAACAACAAATTGCTTCTCCTTCATTTGAAAATGGGGAACTTAACCACTGAAATATTGCACCAATTCAACGTTATATCGGGATTTTGGGTTTTACCTCCTCGACCATCCCAACCTTCTTGTATGCTTTCATCCCTTTTGCCTTGACATCAATGCCAATATTGCCAACACAATATCATATCTTAATAGTGGGCTACTAGTCTATAGCTCTTTGTGAGAAACAGAGTTATATTTTTTGTACCTCCTTTAGCTTCTTTTTTTCAGCATTGTCTTCAGAGTTGCTTTCGCACTCCCACATTGTAGCTATACTAGATGTAACCTTTACTCCCATTCACCTACTTTTGTAGTCATTTGTTAGGCTTTAAAACCTTATCTTATTATCTTGTCAAACCATGAACTCCCCTTTGGAAAATGGAAAGGCATCCACACCTGTAGGAAATTTCCAACAACTCATATTTGCCATGCATAGCTTAATACAAAAGCCCAACCTTGACTTCTGGTCATTCTCTTCCTTGTGCTTTTATTCCTCCTGTCACCCTTCATCCATGGTTCTTATCTGGTATGAGAATGACACTTCTTTGTTGCTAAGATATGGTTGCCATGTTGTCAGCATATTGGCTTGGAAGGATTACCGCCATTGGTTCAAACCCATGTTGAGTTCTTGATCATCCTGAAGCTGTTAGTTTTACCTGAATCTACCTAGTAGGAGATCAACTACTAGAAGTCTTGAAGGGTTGCACTGCCCGAGCAAGTACCTTACCAGAATCGTAGCTCGGCTGGGATCTCTGTGCCAAAATGGTAGCCTGGATGTGATGGGTTCCCCATGCACTTGATTTCTGACAGTGGAATGGCTGAGCTACTGTGATTGTTGGCTTGGCGAAAGTCCCTTACGCTCAGTGTGTTGGGAGCAACCAATAGGTGAATCTTCACCAGTTCAGTTGGCATTGAGAATTAATGCTCATTGATAGCTGGTATTGTCTACCTCTGATCATACAGTAATGTCTATAGTTTGTGTCTGGTAAGAATACAAAATATAAAGACTTCAATGACCAATTTCATGAGGTCTTAAATAACCAAAATACAGACTTCAACTGACCACCTCCAGTCATTCATGTATAATAGTCTGATTTTTATTATTTGCTGCACAAAAGATAGAGGGAATAGAAATGCAGTATGAAGTACGAACAGAAAATTTTGTTGTGTGATGAATAGGGACTTACTGACTAGACCTGTTTCTCTCTGATTGCAATTAAGTTACAACACCCATCTTTACTCCCTCGCAAAAGTTTAGATCATTTCTAGCTATACTCATGTTTGGCATTTATTTAAGCTTGCCCAGTTTAATCAATTTTAATAATTCTGTCAATTATCAACAGATCCAGGATCCTTCCAAAATTTATTATAGAATGATAACATAGCAACATTATACTCATCCTGTTTTATCATCCTATATCATTAAGAATTGATTCCTCCAGAATTTATCACAGCGTGATAAAATAGCGGTAGTTGCCTCTACAAATTGTCACGAACCTAGAGTTCTATTTGTCTTGCTTGAGGCCACTACATATTAATTGCCTTCACCTTTCCTACAAGCTAGGGCAACAACAATATTATTAACAACTATGATGATGCAAAGATGTGACATTCCACCATCTTAGTAGGAACAACTTATCCTTGGTCAACAATTCTAATTTATAATCACTCTAGTCAAATAAGCATTGTCATTTATAATCGTTGCAACAGAAAACTAATATCTCATGCAATTAAGAACCATTGCATTAGGTTTCTACAAAAGACATTGCATATAGCAGCCACTTTAACTGATTTATCTCTGGGGATTCTATCCAAATGATTTATCTGAAAGTAACCCCTCTGAAAACAACATGGTCGTAGAACGATGCATCCTGTAAGGGGGTAATTTTGTAAAAACTTGAAACAAGCATAATTGGTAAGATATGGCATGTAAAATGACAATGATATTTCGATTATCCAATTATAACTAACAGGTTAGATGCATACTGTGTCAAAGAAATAATCAGGCACTTTGTAGTCCGCAAGAAAGATCTCCTTGGGCGCCTCCATGTCTGCTTCCTGAGTTTGAGAAGATAGAGGCTGTGTTGCAACTGTACCGGTCGCCTTCCGAAGAAAGAGAGCAGACCCCTGGCAGTGTCACCTAATTAGTAATCTAAAAGTAGAATTAGTCTAAATTTTAATAACCGAATCCTTTTCCAGAAAGAAAAGGCGCATGCAAATGACACTCCCTTAAAGCAGAAACAGCTGAACTAAAAACAGAAGAATAGCAGTATATTCATTAAAGCAAGAATCAGATGTCAGGGTTAGTCAAAAAGAGAATAGAATTCACAAAATTATCAAATCAAAACTCAAGAATACAATTAAACAAATGCTCTCAAAGTACAGGAATATACCCACAATTTCAAGCTTCCTTTTGTCTACATGCAATAAAGAAAGATAGGTAAATACAAATCCAGTATAAAAGTAGTCAGATTTGCAAGCAGGGCTTTCAAATAGATGAACAAAGCTAAGTTGCCCAGCTGACTGAGACCCCAGTTCACAGTAGCCATGTACAATGAAAAGCAAAAACTCAGATGGCAATGAAAATATTAGATGCTAACTATTATGGTAAATCATAAATGTAATTTGTCAAGGACCCAAATTGACAAGTGTACTAAGACCAATGTTATCAGAACCAAACCCTTGACCCAACTGGTAGAACACCCCGCCCTCCCCCCTGCCCCCCCCAACCCAACCAGCAACCAGTAAAAAAATCAGACCAAAAAACTGGCCAACCAAAAAAACATAAAATATTTAAGTTTCAAGAAAAAATTAATGTGCATCCATATGAATCCAAACCATTTTATACACAAATAAGCAAAAGTTATCATTTATATAGCTTGTAAAAGCACACCTAACCAAAATAGCACCGAGTGAAATCCATCTGTGAACCGAGAATACATGGACAAACAGGCCCTAGAGGGCCTCTAGCATCCAAAAAAATCATGCTACAACCAATACCTACCTATCATCAAAATGATTGCCTATACTGGGATCTCCATCATCAACATCACTGCCTAACCATTAAAATAAGATTAAAGAACTTAGCATGTCAAGTCAAGATTTTGTTTGAATGATGGATGCATTTTCGGTAGGGTCATGATAGAGGAATTCAAAAATTAATGTCACTAAACATTAAGGTACATTGAGGGCTTGGTGCTCTTGAATCTTGAATAAATGCTGGTTCCATACCCTTGGGCATGACAAAATCCAATGGAAACATTGCAATCCATCCAATCCTGAAATCCTAAAAACTGTAAACTCTGCTGGATTTTGAATGGGACCTAAACTTCTACTTTCTCCATATGAAATCCAATGAGGTTGGAACTGCTCTGAAACATCCTGAGTCAATTAATGGTAATGTGCCATTTTACTTTAAAAAATTAACATTACCATTAATTACATAGCATTAATAAGGGAATATGGTCAAATACTAGGCTTCCCCACCCATAAATTATTGCTTTAAAAAAATTGTGTTTGAGGAGTCCTTCATAGCATTGTACAAAATTGACCAGTTTGGTACCAAACCGGCTATTTCTGTGAAAAAAGGCCAGTTCAGTACCAAACTTACTGGTTCTGTACAAGAACCGTCAAGTTCAGTACCAAACTGGCCTTTTCCAGTCCGTGACACCAGTTCATACCAGTTTTCTCTCAAAAACAGTCGGACCATCCAGTTCACTCCAGTCTGGTCCAGTTCTGATAACACTGATTAAGACAGTAGAGTTTATGCATGAATTCATCTGCATGTGTATAGGTGAGAAAGAGAGAGAGAGTGCAGAGAAAGCAGAGATAAAAGATTAAAGGGACTCATATAGATGAATGTGTGCATATGTGAGAGAGAGAGAGCGAGGGAAGACAGGTATAACAGAGTAAAAAAGGAATTCAAAAATTAATGTCACTGACTCACTAACATTAAGGTACATTGAGGGCTTGGTGCTCTTGAATCGTGAATAAATGTTGGTTCCATACCCTTGGGCATGACAAAATCCAATAGAAACATTGCAATCCCTCCAATCCTGAAATCCTAAAAACTGTTAACTTTGTTGGATTTTGAATGGGATCTAAACTTCTACTTTCTCCGTATGAAATCCAATGAGGTTGGAACTGCTCTTAAACATCCTCAATTAATGGTAATGTGCCATTTTACTTTAAAAATTTAACATTACCATTAATTACGTAGCATTAATAAGGGAATATGGTCAAATAATAGGAGTCCTTGGTAGCATTGTACAAAACTGACCAGTTCAGTACCAAACCAGCTGTTTCTGTGAAAAAAAGGCCAGTTTGGTACCAAACCAGCTGTTTCTGTGAAAAAAGGCCAGTTCGGTACCAAACTTACTGGTTCTGTACAAGAACTGTCAAGTTCGGTACAAAACTGGCCTTTTCCAGTCTGTGACACTGGTTCAGACCAGTTTTCTCTCAAAAACAGTCGGACCATCTGGTTCACTCCAGTCTGGTCTGGTTCTGATAACACTGATTAAGACAGTAGAGTTTGTGCATAAATTCATCTGCACGTGTATAGGTGAGAAAGAGAGAGAGAGGGCAGAGAAAGCAGGGATAAAAGATTAAAGGGACTCATATAGATGAATGTGTGCATATGTGAGAGAGAGAGGGAAGACAGGTATAACAGAGTAAAAAAAAGGGCCTCACATAACTAGTACTCTAGAATGATATAATATGGACATGTGCAGAAATGAAACTACGTCCCTTGAAAATGAAAGACAAGCAGATTTTATGGTCACTGGAAAAGATAAATACATCTGAGATTGGAAAAACTATGACATGTGTGTGACCAAGAAAACTGTCATGCATGGAATCACTTAAAAAAAATGCACACACCCTGGAACCAACTTATACCAGCAGATATGATCTATCATCACTTGACTCCCAAAAAGATACTTAAAAGGAGGCCTAACCTACAGAGAAAATGGCAATGGGATGGCAATCCCTCCCACTAAACCAATGTCACATGGTTCGGGTTCGAGTTCAACAATAATTAGGTTCGGTTTGAATTCGAATTTTTTTATGAGGTTCACCATTAGGTTCGTGTGTATATATATATTTTTATATATTATATATATATATTATATATATATATATATTAAAATGAATTATAGGATAAAATAGTAAGAAATCAACATCAGTAAACATCAAAAATGTTATTACGGACATGGAAACTGCAAGGATAAATTACAAGCTTGAGTTGTGACATGAAATTATGAGTTTTGATCTATGGACTTGGTCAATGGCTATGAAGTTCGATGAGGTTCACAGAACCTCAAAAGTTTTTTTTAAGGTTCACTAAAATTCCAACCTCAAGGTTAAAGTTCGACAAACCATGTGACATAGCACTAAACAAAAGTGTATGTGCTTCAATGAAGGTACAAAAAAATTACAAACTAGCAAGCATGGGTAGGCATGGGCACAGGAGAGAAAGAGGAAAAATAGAGTGAAGAGGAAAATGAGAGGTAACCTGAGGCATACTTCACAAATCAACTGAAATAGTACTGAAAATTGCAATGATATAAATGGCCAAGTATAAAGGCACAAACATAAATTCTGCCCATCTGTAAAATGCAGATAAAGCATCAAAATGCAAGTTTATAATGCTGTGAATTCTTTTGTGTCTCAGGGAAAAAGATAGAGAGAAAGTTGGGTTTTACTTTCAAGATCAAGATTATACTTCTCAGGGGTCAAGAATTATACAAGGCACAAAAATTATCTTTCCTTTGTATACCATAACGGTACAAAAAAGAGGTTTCAATCCACAACACTTATACAAAAGGCAAGCAATACCAGAAATAAAAGAAACATCGGATTTAATATATATTGTGGCCTCCATTCGCCATGCCTCACTAAAGCACCATTATTCGCATCGATATCTACACTAGGTGTGCAGGAGTGAGAAAAGAGATTGAACTTGCTGCTGATCACTGACTGGCAATTGCCACCCCTAACTATAATATCATCGTATATAATATGTGCAGAAGAGATAGTAAGGCAGATGAGCACTGGAGAAAATACAGTAAGAATATTACTTTTAAAGAGTGCAAAATGCCGCTCCCCTGCCACACGAGTACCTACATAAATGCTCATTAAACGAATAAACTGAACTTGGACATAAATACAGCAAGAGACGTGCAAACGCACTTTATTTTCAGAAGAAACGAAACGCATTCCCGAGAATATACCTTTGGAATCGACTTTGGTTTTAACGTGTAAAAGCACCTTGGAGAATGTGGAGATATGCTGGGGCCAATAACAGCCCTAGCCTGCAAGAAGACATCCGATTCCACATAAATTGGCATCAAAGTCGTATCATTGCTATTCTACTCAAACGAACTGAAAATATTCAGAAATTATTAGTGTGAATTCTGACTGAGACTTATATTCGAATAACCATCAGTTTGACTGCGCTAGCAAAGTAATTCAGTGCAAACTAATATTTGGGAATTCTTCCACAAGTTGTTACGTTGTGCAGTTTATTTCCATAAAGAAATTCCGTACTCTAGTAGAACTTATCAAGATTAACTTCTATTGGACATGGCATTTAATTTAACACAGCGGCCACATGGCATCCTCCCATGTAGCTCGATTGCCTCGTTCATAAGCTTGTATCTTACTTGTGACGAATATTGCCAGGAAAAAGTTAAAAACTAACTGCAGATGCATGACCAATTACACGGTCAAAGTAACATCAGGGATACTCGGGGAATGAATAAAGTTGTAAGTGTACCTCTAGTCAAACCCAACAAGTTTAAGGACCACACCCAGGAACTACCGCTTCAAACTAACTTCCAGGTATATTACAAATAATCCTTTGTTAACATATAAAAAGTGGACTGTAAGAATTTAAGACAGACTAGAGAAATGGAAAACATAGACCTAGTAGTGGCGAGCAGACTCTGGAACCCTGTCACTGATATTCTCGGGTGATAACTGCTCGGTCTTTCTAGGCATTTCACAAGGAAGGTGCTTTTGACAGTCATTTGAGTGAGGGAAGCCGGGAGCATTTGACAGTCATTTGAATGAGGAAAGCAAAGTCGTTTCACTGAGAGAAGCAAGGTACATTTGACAGTCCAGGCAGGAGTGGCGGCAAGGGTGATCCATCAACTCTTTGAGTCCAGTCCACGCATGTAACGGTACATTGAATCCAGACAACGCATTGGATGATCTGAAAGTTGACACCAGCACAGACTCATTTAAACCCCAACATTTGATGTACACCTCAGGTTGTGAAGTTTGAGGATACATATCTTCACTTCACAAGTTCTTAAAAATGTTCAACGTATCAAATATTTGAACTCGGAATGGGCAACCTAGAGCTTGACAATCTAAAGGGTCTACCCGAAGTTAGATGGATTGTGAGCTAGCACATGTGCACTCGACACTTTGACAATTCTGTTATCATATTGGCTTTTTCAGCTGGACTCTCATGACTATGTGATCTTTTTTTCTTTTAATAAAATTTCACTTCACAGATACTAAAAGGAAATGCAGTCTTCGCAAACAAAAACAAAACATCGAGAAGAAGGATTGGATTAATCACAGGCAATAATGAGGAGGATCCGATAACAGTCCTCGTTCCCGAGGAGAGCCGCAAAGAAATGGCCGATGCCAATCCTAACCCTGGCCTCTGGCATGGGGCAATCAACCTTGCCATTACACTATAAAAGCTCTTCGCTTCAATCAATCACACAAAACCTAATACTCTATGAACCAAAACGAGATAAAATTCAGTAAGCTTCCGTACATGAAAAACCCTGCAACTGAGAAAACAACACTAAATACACAGTTTTAAATACGAAAGAAATTTAAACATCCTGGACACAAATACCCCATGCCCAAAAACTAAGAGCCCGATTTCTATCTGAGTCCTGGTCTGGATATCTAGAGACCTGAAGATCGTTCTATACGGTTTCCAAACCAGACAAGACACACATGTACATATTTAGTGTATCTATTTGGAAGATAAATAGACACATACAGAAATTTGTATCATTAAAGGTCGAGTACAATATGAGGCAGGAATTCGTTCGAGATTTTATCCTACCTTCAACCAGAACCGAACAAGCAGGGCTGCGTTCTCCGACAGACTAGAGATAACAAAAAACGAATAAAAGCGGAATTATATTACTCATTACGCGAAGTCTTTTGGTGAGCATGATTACCTTTAACCTGACTTTGATTTATATAACTCACATTTACTAATCATGAGTACTTGTGCGTTGGCATGTTAACACATTTAAAAAAAAAAAAAAATTAGAGTAAATATCAAATTTGTAATGTCCTTTTTAAATTTGATGATGGAGATTCCACAATTTTGTAATGAGGGTAAAAATTGTGGGTCACCCCTCAAGGAAATACGCACCCTAGGGGAAAATTTGATTTTGTGGAAAGGAGGCAAGGTGGGAGTTCGAAATAGTGGGATGAGGGAACTATAAAGGGAAGGTGAGGCAGCAATTATAAATAGGAGATGGAATGTAGCATTTGGAATCTTTGTTAATTTGACATTTGAGTCATTGTTGCTCAAGTTGTTTAGTTGGATCACAAGGTGTTGTTCAGCACATGAGATTTCTAAGGGAAAATCTCCATTCCTTCTTCAGTGGACCTTGAGTGTCACCCTAGGGGAGCCTTGACACATCCTTGGAGGCATTGCGGAGAAATTACAAGGAATTTCACGTTGCACTGTGGAGCAATCTGTTCGTGGAACAGGGCCACATGCTCTTGTGGAGAGGTTCTTTTAGACTTGGTTAGTTCTAGGTTGTTGCAAGTTTGATTCTTGGGCATTCTACAACAATTTCCTAATGGATTTGTGGGTTGAGGGTGTGACTATTGCTTGGGTCGAATTATTCTTCTTGGGGCCTGCGCAGAGGAGCATCTGGACTGCGCAATACATAGAAGGGGTTGTTTGTGGGTGAAACTTGACTAGAAGTTTGGAGTTCGGCTTGCTAGGAGGTACAAGGAGGGTTGTTGAGGGGATTTGCTCAGCATTTTGGAGGGGCTCTAGTGGAAGATTTCCTGTAGCACAAATTACCCAGTTGGTGGAGGAGCTCGCAAGAATTGGGGGTGATTTTGGAAAGTTGGAACTATGCCAAACCCATTTCGAGTTTTTATTGTTTTGTAGAGGAAAGCCCAAGATTAATTTGGCAAAAATTTATGAGCACTCTAGGGGGCTGAAACAGGGGTTTCTTTCCAGCCAGCAATTGCAAAATTCCAAGGCCAACACAGAGCTTGAGGAGAAAATACTTCCTTGCATTTGGGCAGCACATTTTCTCACCTAGGGTTGTCTAGCTTGCTTTGGCAAGCCTAGGTGCACATATTCCATACATTTTTGTACTCTCCTCTTGATAATAAAATGGCTCAGTTTGGTGTAGTTCTGGTGTAAATTTTATGGTTGTTTAATTGTCGACTTAATTTTTTTGTTACAAGTGTACTTTGCTTAAATATCATTGTTAATTTTCCTAGTAGGAACATGACAGTGATATCAGAGCATGTTCCTAGACAGTGTGGGAGATAAAAGCAAGTGATGCCACCCAAGTACCAAGGAGTTGTCTTTTAGAGGGGCCTTGGAAGAGTAAGAGGTAGAGGTCGAGGCGGAGAGGGAACACAAGACCCATTTTCTAATACAAAGGTGGAAAACTTCAAAGAGCACATGAGAACCAAGAAGATACGGAGCAGCCTAGACAAGGGGGACGAAACCAAATTCTAGAGGAGTTACTACAGACCAACCAACAAATGTTGAGGCAAGGCCAACTCATGATGGACATGATGCAGCAGGTGATGGGCCTACATGTGATTGATAAACTAGGGGCAAAACCCCAAGGGAATGGGGGTTCTAGAGTAGGGGGAGGAAGTCGTACAAACCAGTCACCTCATACCCCTCTGCGTGGCAAACAGGTCATCCTACGATACCCCATTTTGTGGACGACCCCAAGCAGGAGAGGGAGCATGATCCTGTTGCAGATCTGGTGAACTCAGTTGCCTGAGGTATTGATGAGTATGAGGGGCTAGACTTTGGATTAGGAGGGTGATGTCTTTTGGGGAATACCTCCATCTCGAGGAGAGGTGTGCCACGAGAATTAGGGCTCATTATAGACGAGGGTAGTCCAATCAGGAGGTGCAGAAGATAGCAGGGAAGGTTACACTCCCCAATTATGATGGGTTAACTAAAAATTCAGCCAAAGCTTAGGTTCAAAAGCTAAATACTTACTTTCACTTGAACCCCATGTGAGAGGCAAAAGTTACTTGGTTTGATACGATGCATCTAGAGGGGGATGCATAGGAGTGGTGGTACCACTGCCTGATCACACTATGGCACATCCATATAACTTCTTCTACTGAGTTCACTAGGTGATTGGTTAAGAGGTTTGAAAGAAAGGACCACGAGCTACATTTCAGGGAGTTGGCCCTCCTAAGGTAGACAAACAACATAGAGGTCTACATCTTAGAGTTCCATAGGCTAGTAATTAAGGTATCAGATATCTTAGAGGCTCGGTTGATTATGGTGTTTGTGGAAGGGTTAGTTGAACCCTTGCGTTGATGGATGAGGGCCTATAAGACTGCATCACTGATGGATGTTGTCTCCAAGACTCCATACATGATTGACACAATTCCCAAGACCAGGGCCTTTGTACCAACTAGACCTACCGCTCCTCGAGGGAGCCGAGATATTCGTCAACCATAGAAGGAGTTTGGATGTGGCCAGTTGGATGATGAGACTCAAAGGGACCTCAAGAGGAGGAAGTTATGCTTCACTTGTCAGGAGCCTTGGGCACTAAGGCACAAATACACTAAGGGCAAGGCAAATTACATTGAGATGTACTCATATAGTGATCCTAAAGAGGAGACGGAGCTAGAGGCAAGCCATGGAGATGAGGGACCACAGTTTGCAAGAGGAGCACCACCACCACCTCAAGTAGGAGGACCATTCGCTCCATTTAGGAGCGTATTAGCTTGACTTCAGGGAGTCCCAAAGTACTTGACACTACGGATCAAAGGCATAATGCAGGTGTAACGCATATCAGTGATAGTGGACGTGTGGGGCTACCCACAATTTTATTGATGCCTAGATGGTGGAGCGAAGGGGCATACGCACGGAGACATTTTAGGGATTCTTAGTGTTGGTACCTGAAGGCAGGATGATGTAGTGCACAAAGTATGTTCCTAGCCTGACCTTGACTATGGGGAACTATTCCATCACTAACCATTTCTTTGTAGTTGATATGTCAGACACCAATGTAGTGATGGTTGTCCAATGGTTGTACTCATTGGGACGAGTTACCACTGACTGGCAGAAGTTGGAGATGGAGTTTACGGGCCCAGATGGGAAGTTGGTAGTGTTGAGGGGTATGCACTCCTACCCATCGCAGACAGTGTCTTCTCATCAGATGGAGGCAGACTTGTGGGACAAAGATATAGAGTAGGTAGTGAGCTCAGGATTTTAGAGACAAGGACACAAGCTTGACCAGTGCATCTAAACATATTGGCTTTATTGGAGAGGTATCAAGGGGTTTTGGGGAGATCCCACCATGCAGGCCACTAGATCGGGGGTTCGAGCAGACCATTGAGTTAGAGGAAGGGGTTCATTTAGTTATCATTGCCCCATACAAACATCCCAGGGCCTATAAAAATGAGAATGAGGGGGTCATCCAGGAGTTGTTGGCATTAGGACATATCAAACAGAGTACTGGCCCTTTTGCTTCATTAGTGGTGTTGTTCAAGAAAAAGGATGGGTCTCTTCAATGTGCATTGACTACCGGGCATTAAACAAGACGACACTGAAGAACCGTTACCCCATACCTCAATTGACGAGATGATAGATGAGCTTATAGGAGCCAAGTACTTCTTTAAGATAGACTTACGTTTAGGGTACCATTAGATTAGCGTGCGCAAGTAGGATATTTCGAAGACGACATTCAGATGCCATTATGGGTATTTCGAGTTCCTGGTCATATCTTTTAGACTCACCAACACTCCCGCCACATTTTAGTCTTGCATGAGGTATGTGTTCCACAAGCACCTACGCAAATTTGTCCTCGTGTTCTTTGATGATATACTCATTTACAATAGGACATGGGAAGAGCACCTGCAACACTTGGAGCATGTCTTGAGCATCTTTGAGGAGCAACAGTTCTATGCTAAGATGTCTAAGTGTGAGTTCGGGATGACTGAGATGCTATACTTCGGGCATGTGGGAGACAAGGATGGAGTCAGAGTCCACCAGGAGAAGATCTGCACCATCATTGATTGGCACACACCTAAGAACATTACAGAGTTGAGGGGGTTCCTGGGCATATGCACATACTATAGGTGATTTGTGAGGGGATTATCCCATTTGGTTGCACCCCTTACAGACCTCATGAAGAAGGGAGCTTTTAGTTGGTCAGACATGACAATGGAGGCCTTTGAGCACCTCAAGGTGGTCATGAACACTTGCCCAGTTTTGGCATTGCCAAATTTTTCTCAGCCCTTCTTGTTGAAGTGTGAGCATCTGGGGAGGGCATTAGAGTGGTGTTGACACAGGGTGGCCATCCCATTGCTTTCGAGAGTCGGAAGCTACAGTCGCATGAGAGGTTATACTCCATATATGACAAGGAGATGTTGGCCATTATGCATGTGTTGCCCAAGTTCAGACAATATTGGGTGGGTAACAGATTCAAGGTGAAGACTAACCATAACAGTCTTTGATTATTCTTGGAGCAGAAGCAGCGAAAGGAGAGGCAACAGAAATCAGTTAGCAAGATCCAGGCATATTACCTTGACATATAGTATGTCTAGGGTCGGCAGAACGTGGTGGCAAATGCGTTGTTTAGTAGGCCTCACTCATGAGCATCACCCCTGATTGGAGAGCGCAACTATTGGTTGAGTACTCCAAGGATAAGCATGCATGCAAGATCCTTGATGGCGTGGAAGGTTATGAGCAGCAGAGGGTGATGCATGAGGTGATTTACTACAAGGACATAATCTACTTAGTGCCTGGCTCCCAGCTGAAGGAGAAGATTTTACAGACATTTCACAACTCACCTTTGGCAGGACATCAGGGAACGCTTCACATAGAAGGGCCTCAAGGAGGACGTATTGAGGCACATCCAGGAGTGTGATACTTGTCATAGGAACAAGTTGGAGTACATGCATCCAGCGGGGCTACTGCAACCACTCCCTGTTCCTGAGAGGAAATGGGAGAGCATCTCAATGGACTTCATCATCAAGTTGCCAATAGTGCAGGGTCGAGACTCTATTTATGTGGTGGTGGATCAGTTAACAAAATACACCCACTTCTTTATTATTTTGACTCGGTATTGTTGTACCTCTGAGATAGTAGTAGGTCAGCAACCAATGCCAGAGTATCTAAAAAAAATGTTTTGGGGTTTTTGGTTTTAGTTTTTGGAGACCAATGAATGAAGACAGATGTAGAATTGAAATACTTAATCCTTTGGATAATATTAATATCTCAGCAAAGGGCTGCTATAAAGCTTTACACAGTGATATAGATCAAATAGTGATGAGAAGAAAACAGAAAATAATATGATTATCACAGTTTCCCGACTGTAAAACGGAACAATCGTAAGTATGAAAACCTTCTAAACTACGTTCCAAAGATTCAAGGCAGTATACTTAAGCTTACAAAAGATATTGATGATTTAATGATTAGAGGGGATTAGTTAAACAGACAGTTCATTAATCCATTCTCTTAATTGATGATCACTTCAGGAGTTTATAGGAATAAATTGAGACACAATTATTCATACCTAGATATCTCTATAACTCATAAGAATATGATGAAAAACATAATGATTGATAACTAGAAAAACTTACAGGATAACACAAACTGTGTAAAATCAAATTCAGAATCCTCTACTTTGTATTAAGGTTCCAGAAAGATTGAGTACATCAAGTGTCTAGAAAATCTTCCTTCAAAGGTGCAACCAGGTTCAAAGTAGAATGAACAGTCACGACTTAACAAGCTATGAATAATGAACCTTGAACCTTGAACCCTTATCAACTCGAGAAGAGAGTTATTTATACAATAATGAAACTAAGAAAATATCCTAAAACTGATTAAGATTTATTCTAGGAAAAGAAAGATTTTTATGCAAGAAGATAGGGGCAGCTATTGAACTACTTCTTGTTGTCCCTTTTATTCAGGTTGTGCTCACTTTGTTGTTTGATATTTTTCCCTTTAAGCTGCTTGATTGTTTGTATCCTTTACGTTGGTTTATTCCTTCATTTGATCTTTCATCTAATACTCTTTAAAATTTGTCAATATCCTTTGACCCTGCTAAGTAACCTTTACTGTGCATTTCAGGTTTTACTGTGTTTTTCAACAGTAAATTGTTTTAGGTTTTATGTTACATGGTAAAGTGATTTGATATGATTTTCGTATTTGTCTTCCAACTATACGCAGGCTTTTTTCTTTGTAAGCCTAGAACATAAGTTTTTACCTACAAAACACATAAATTGTTAAGAAAAACATAGGTGACAGAGAAGGTCGTCAATGGCTTTATTGAGCTCGAAAGGATATTGGAAGGAGTCCAGAGTGTATCAGAAGGTAAAACAATGGTTTTATTAGTCGTAGAGGCTTATGGAAGTTTCACTGTGTAAACGGGCGAAACAAAGCATAATGGTGAATTTTACGTTTAAACAGAAAAATAGTTTACTTTTTGAATTATGGGGCAAAGTGTACAGTGGTCATTTTGTCGTTATGCGGGAGGTGGTTTTGGTTTTCATCGCACCACTTATGAGGCGCAGGTGGTTTTGGGAGGGGTCATCCGATATAGTCTGAGCTTGACACGTAGCAAGGGGAGGTCGGTGAAATACTGCTTTTTCGGGTGGGTAATGCTCGGATAGAGAGCCAACCCAAAATAGCTGAGGGTTGTTGGATTTGAATGCATTTGATTGGACGGTGGTGGAGTGAAAGAGTAGTGGAGGGGCCCAACAATTAATCATGGCGTTATGGGATTTATTTTGGGTTAAAAACTGAGATTAGCAGGGTTTTATGGTTAAATAAAGGTTTTAGGTTGGTTCTTTGTTTAAATCATAAAAACAATTTAACAAAGAAATACTTCGCAAAACACGGTATGGCAAACTTGAAATAGTACGAATTCGGACTGATAAATTATGTCGGGTTCGGGTTCATCGCATATCGCAATCGCAGTTTAGTGAAGGAAGGCCCATTACAAAGGAATGCGATATGGGTCGGACGCGATGTGGAAAATAAATCATGGATAATACTGCGTCGGGTCTGGATTCCCATCGCACATCGGAGATTGCAATGGCTGAGGGTGTATGTTCCAGCCGGGACTTGCGATGAAGGGCAGATGCGAAATGGCAATGAATTATGAATATATTTGCGTCGGGTCAAGTCCATCGCATAACGCAATGTGGAGGAGAGTGCATGCACGTTGAAAAGCTTGCGATCCGCCGATATGCGATGTTTTATTGAATACATAGTTTTATAATAAAACTAATGGTTTCAGGTTATTTAATAAAGGAAGTTAATAATATACGGAAAGGGAACTTTTAGGGGTTTAATACTATAAGTTAGAGTTAATATGAAACCTGAGCGGGAAGGGGAAATACACTAAGTATAATGCTTTTTCATGAGTTATTTTATTTATATATATATACATCAATACTTAGGCTAAACATTTTTTTGTGGGTTTTTGGGTAAAAGGGGATTTAGCATAGGATTTTCATTTTTCCTAGGCAAAAAGGATCTTAAACTTACGAAAATGGGTTTTTATGGAAAATGAATGAATATGAACTGTATGAAGGTGAGAAGGGGAAATTAGTAAATATAATGATGAATGAGGATGAGGAAAGTTAATTAATTGATCTTGTAAACTTTCATTTGCTTTGTGTAATTGCCTCATGGACATAGAAAAATATGGTAAAACATGATAAATGTACATTTTGTCCAATCAATCATCATACTTCTGCATCCTTTCTTCTACTTACCCTTTGCTTGTCCTATCATTTTTTCTTCACTTAAAGGGTGCATTTAAGCTAACAAACCCTTTTCCTTTCTGTTTATTTTTTAAAGCAAACTATCTAATTCTAACCTTATAACATCCAAGGGCTCAGATTAAACTGATGAGCACCTTAATATTCTCTACCTAACTACTGATCTGCCAAGATTAAATAGTTTGGCCAGATCTTTATCTAATTATAACATCAAATTTAAAGCATGAAGTAGTCAAGATTAAACTATTTCATTGTCATGGGTTTTGGTATTTGTGACAAGCTGCACACAACAATTATTTTGCGGAAAAAAATATTAGTGGCATTTAGACTTGCTCACTTTCAAAGTTTATTTGTTTTCTTTTCTTTCTAACCTAACATTTTCTTTTTGTTTTGATTTTTTAGGACATCTAACCTAACATTTTCTTTGATGTGGACATCATCATAAAGATTTTTTCAAAAACATTTTATTCAATATTGTTATGTCCATATCCTAACTTAACATTTTTTCAAGATATTTTTTTTTTTACTAATTTATTCTATCTTATCAAAACCAAAAATGCTACAACATTGGCTCCATCTGGGGACTGCTTTCTCCTGTAGAATGCAGAGAACCTGCAGATCCATGTGCCTTCTCCTCGGGCTATGGAGTCCTTGCTGTAAGAAAAATCACACTGACATCTTGAAAGGTAAAAGAAAACCGGAGTATTTACAATGAAAACTATTTCAACTTCTTAGTATTGAATGTAATGTTTGAAAAACCTTCCATTTACAGGATAAGTGGAATATAGCCCCTCAAGATTCTGCAGCACAAAAGTGTTGTTACCCTTCACTTTAGCAATTGCTAAAGGTCCAAACCATAGATTGTCAAATTTGCCATGCTTTCCTTTCTCTTCTCTCCTGGCATCCCATCTTAGAACTAGATCACCTTCCTTAAAGTCCCTTTCCCTGGCTCTGCTATTAAACAGGGCCTTCATCTTATTTTGATATTTCTTCAATTTGTATTGAACTTCATGTCTGTTTTCATTAAGTTCAATAATCTGATTTATTATTCTTGAAAAATCATCAGGTTCATTTATTGAATCCTGCAGGAATTTTAAAACAGGGAAGGCCAAATTGGTAGGGAAGATAACATCTTTCCCATAGACTAACTGAAATGGAGATTTTCCAGTTGATCTATTTGGAGTAATTCTGTTTGCCCATACTACATAAATCAAATGTAAATCCCAGCTCTTCTAATGATCAACTTGAGTCTTTTTTATTACCTTTATCAGACTTTTGTTTGATGACTCTGCAAGGCCATTACCTTTAGGGTAGTATGGAGTTGAATGATGTAACTGAATCTGATATTTCTGGCAAAAGTCAATCATTTTAACACTAGAAAAAGCTGTTGCATTATCAGTGACAATTTGAGTTGGGGAACCAAATCTAGATAATATATTCTCCTCAATATACTTAATTACTACTAAATCAATAGCATTTCTGACTGGAATTGCTTCCACCCATTTAGTAAAATAGTTTGTTGCAGTGAGGATCCATCTATGCTGATTACTTGAAGTGGGGTGAATCTCTCCAACAAAATCTAATCCCCATTGAGAAAAAGGTGCTGAAACTATTGATGGAACGAGTGGAAGAGCCGTTAATTTTTGTTTTGCCAGCAAACATTTGACAAGGAACACACTTCTGACCTTTGCCCTTACTTGTAAGAATAATGTGGGCCAATAAAATCCTGCCCTCGGAATCTTGTATGCTGTTGCTCTCCAAGCATAATGTCCCCCACAAAATCCTATATGAAATTGATCAATGATTCCTTCAGTTTCTAATTTTGTTAAACATAATAACAAAATATTCTGTGGATCTTTCCAGTATAAATTTGCATTTATAATATAATACTTTACCGATTTTAACTTAAGGGTTTTACATTGGGTTTTGGAGAACGATGTTGGACACTCAAAATGGATCAAGAAATTTACAATATCTTAATACCAGTTTGACAACAAGAATTTTTCATTAATGTGTATAGGACTGATCTGCTCTGAAGGTAGAGGTTCTTATGGGTTCTCCCCTTCTGCAAGGGCAAAAGGTTCTTGTGTATTCTTCCCTTGTATTTCTAAAACAAAATTGATTCCAATTACTTTGCAGTTGGATTCAGCTAGAAGCTTGGCTAATCCTTGACCTTTTACTAACTTGGTAGTCTTGATAGTTAGATCAAACTCCAGAATTTGAGTGATCCATCTACCTCTTTTCCCAACAGTGTTTGGTTGGGTTAGGACAATTTTCACAACACTATTAGGGACATAAGCAGTAATAGGTGAATGTAAGACATACATCCTGAATGATTTCAAGGCTTGAATGAGGGCATAGTTTTGCTTCTCAATGATGTCATACTTAAGCTCATCATCTCTCATAACCTTGCTGAAAAAGGCTATGGATTAGTCATGGGAATATTCATTTTTCTGTAATAGAACGACAACAAGGGTTGTTTCAGAGGCAAAGAGAAAATACTAAATGGCTTAGTATAATCAGGGTTGGCTAAGGTGGGAGATTCAGAGATAGCCCTTTTTATTTGTTCAAATGCATGCCTAGAAGAGGTAATCCATTTGACTTCATGGTCCTTTCGAAGCATGTCAGTTATATCTTTTACAATCTCTGCATAATTTGGAATGAATCTCCTTAGAAAATTAATCTTGCCTAGAAAGGCTTGAAACTCCTTCTTGTTTCTAGGTAAGGTCAATATTTCAAAGGCAAATACTTGTTTGGGGTCAATTACTACTCCCTCCTTTGAAATTATATGGCCCAACAGTTTTCCTTCTTTGACAACAAACAAGGACTTCTTAGGGTTCAATGATATTCCAATTTTTCTACACTTGTCAAAAACCTTCATCAAGTGCTTTAGATGTTTCTGATCAGATTTACAAAAAACAGTTATGTCATCAAGACAAATAACCACAAATTTATTTACCTGACGGATAAAAGCTATGTCCATAGCTCTCTGAAATGTTGTTCCAACATTAGTTAAGCCAAATGGCATCCTAGCATACATGAATGTACCCTAGGGTGTAGTAAAGGTTGTCTTCTCTCTGTCTGTTATATCAACATTCACCTGATTGTAACCTGAAAAACCATCAAGCATAGAAAGTCTTTGTGCTCCTGAAACCATTTGAAGTAACTGATCCATTTTGCGCAAAGGATAATTATCTTTTAATGATACCTTGTTCAAATTTCTAAAATCCACACAGTCTTATTTCTCCATTTTTCTTTCTAACAGGAACTAGATTTGCAACCCAATTAGAATATCTAAGAGGGAGGATGATCTGAGCATCTAGCACTTCCTTAATTTCCCTTTCTACAGTTGGTAGAAGGGCTGGATTTATCCTTCTAAGTTTTTGTTGATAAGGTTTTGCCTATGGCTTCAGAGAAATCTTATGTTGTATTAATGAAATATCACAGGTCTTTAGATCAGCATAAGTCCAAGCAAAAACATCCTTATGATTTTGCAATAACTTAAGATATCGAGCTTTGGTCTCAGGGTCTAGAGATGCACATATTTTGATGTTTTTGATATCTTCATCAGTTCCAATGTTAATCTCTTCTATATCATCTTCTAAAGAAATGGACTGAGGGTTTCGAAGGACATCATTTTGATCAAACAATTTTTGTAAAGGAATGAGTCCTTTTGGAATAAAATTATTAGATAATTGATTAATGTCATGATTAGCAATTTGGGTTTTAAAACCTGAAGTATCATTTTCATCTGCATTTTCATTTATTTTAGTTCTATCTTCATCAATTTGTAGAAATGAAAAATCATCTAGTACCTGTCAAAATGATTTCAAATGTTCATCATCTTCGAATATTTGCCAATGTTTCAGATTATCTTGGATAGATGGCCTATATTTGACTTGTATCTGATAGAGTACATCAATATGATCGGGAATTTTAAAAGAGCTAGCAGAGACAGCTAAGGCATTTGCATGAATATTCTGATCTCTGGGAATATGATTCAAATTATAAGCATCAAAGAAGTTTTCAACTGAATCCCAAACTTCATTTCGATAGGACCTAAGTCTAGGGTGCTTGGTCTGGCAAACATTTCTTACTTGCTTAACAATAAGTTCTGAATCAGTAAAAACACTTAAGTTTTGAACTTTTAAGCTTTTGGCTAATTGCAATCCTAAAATGAAAGCTTCATATTCAGCCACATTATTTGTAACTTCGAAGTCTAATTTACATGATTGGGTTGTATTTTATTTTTCAGGTGAAATTAAAACTACTCCAGCTCTCGCCCCCTCTTTCGTGCAAGAGCCATCAAAGAACAGTTTCCAAATATCAGTTTGGTTTGGTTCAGGACTTTCAACTACCTCTTCAATTTTGACTTGAGTTTTATGTTGGTTTGAAGTGAGTTGAAAACAACTAAAGTCTTGATCTATTGCATAAATTGGATGGTTCCTTGGCTGGTCAGTCTTACAAACAATATGTACAAATTTTTACCTCTCTATATAACCTTAATTGCTCTCCTCCATAAACATAAATAGTAGCATATGACATATCCATCTGTAGAGTTCCCCCTAATTTGGCATAGCAACACCTAGAAAGGAGCATTCCAAACTTGGGAGGGCTATCTGTGACAACAATATCAAGTACTACACTTTTCACTGGAATTTGGGCAAAGGTAACCACTAGATCCTTGATCAATCCCAAACAGGGCACCCTTTTAGAATCAAAGGTGTACAGGTCATGGTAGGATCTAGTTATGTCGAGTTTCAAATGGTCCATGACAGATTTTGGCATAAGGTTGTGTGATGCTCCTGAATAAAGCATAGAATTATACAACATGGAATCATTTGTTTTAAGAGTTACATAGAAAGGAGGCACTATCTCATCTATCATGTCTGAATTAGGGCCAAAAACTACTGCTGGTTTTTCATCTTGCAGACTTGTGACATCACCTTCAGCATCAACCGAGATATTTTTTATCCATTTTGTGACTTGGCTTTTGTAACAAGGGTCTTTAGAAAGCTCTGACAGTGGAATTGGGATCTTAACCCTCTATAATTCTTTTTCAACATTAAATGTAGTCAAAATGTTTTTACCAATTTGGGTAGTATCAATTCACTGATCTAAGGGCTAAATAAGAGTTGTTTGAGCTTCAACAGTTTTGGTACGTGGTTTAATTATTGGAGTTTCCTTTGGAGGTCTCCCAGGACCAGCCCTAGGCCTAAGATCATACCTCTTATTTAATTTTGCAATTAAAAATTCGGAGAAAGCATGATATTTAGAGACCTGTGAAGCTTCCTGATCTTCTTGAACCTGATTTTGTTGTGAGAAAGGAATGATGATTGTTTGATTGGAAGAAGAATCCATACTATTAATATCTCCATTAATTGTCATAGTATTATCATCAGGTTGTTTGTCATCTATCAATAGAGGAGTAGGAACCTGTTGATCATTGCTAGGTCTCTGAAGAATTTGTAGTGGTGGATCTCTTTTATACTGACCTTGATTTTGGTTTTGGGGTCTAATAACTGTTTGTTGTATTGTCATAGGTTGGGTTTCAATCTTTGAAATCCTATTTGATAGGTTTCTAAGGAGATGTTATTTCATCTATTTTTGAGTCTTCGATTTAGTCTTAGAGGAACTAAAGGCTTCTTGAATAGATTTGAGTTTTCTTTGGGCCTTTTCTTCCATAAGTTTTAAAGAAGTTGAGGCCTTTTCTCTCTCATAGCATAACAAAAAAGTCATCATCAAAAGATTTAGAAAATCTAGACTTAGCTGCTGCTACATGGGGCTTACAATGAGCAGACATTTTGTGATAGAGTTTATTAAATCTTTTGATAAACTTTGATACTGGTCAACTGAAGTTCCTTTTAAGCTCTTCAAATTATATGAGGAAGTAAAGAGAATCCTTTTTCCCACCCCATTGATTTTTAAATATGGTTGTAAGATCTTCCAATTTCTAATGGAAGCTGCTGGTAACTGCCTAAACCAAATCCTCACGTTTCCTTCAAGTGACTATACAACAATCTCATATAAACGTTTTATTGTTCAATATTCATGTTGTCTGCAAAGTCTAGGAAAGCTTGAAGATGGTCCTCAGCTGAGGGGCCAGTTTCCTCCATTGTACTTGGGAATATTTTAAGTATCCACCTGGGAATGCATCAAGGTTATTAGGTAAGACTAAGGCAACATATCTAGCCTGTACAATAGGTTGGAAATCCATGACAGTAGGTGGAGTATGAGGTGCTTGAGGTGTATGAGGTTGTCGAGGCGGTGTATGAGGTGTGTGTGTGGATGTAGAGGATGAAGAAGAAGTAGAGGAAGAAGATGGCGATTCAAGGGTTGTTGAACTAGTTGGAAGTGAAGGAGGAGGAGATCTCCTGAAAGTCTTCAAAGGAGTCTTAAGAACTAACAATGGGACCTGTAAAGGAATACCTTCTTTTGTTTTAAAGAGAGGATTGGTATATATAGAGAAGGTTCCCTCACGTTGTTCAGAAGAAGAAGCTTCAGGTCGGTAAAAAATGGAAGGAAATGGATAGGTGGTAGGGGATATGAAATCTGTGGGTTTATATTCTAGTAGTTCAACACCCAGATCAGATTCAGTTTTAGATGATCCTGGTGGTAGTGTGGGTATTGGATGAGATTCTAATGAATGAATAAGGTGAGCTGACTTAAAATCAACTCCTCTATCTAAAAGTTCAACAACCCTAGGTGATAAATGGGAGTAATCAGGATCAGATGGAATATTACTATAGGGGTCAAATGATTCTAATTCTTCATGCTGTAGGACTGAAGAGGAAGAAGAAAATGGTTGGTGTCCCCTTTTAGAACTAGCTTTTCTCAAAAGCCTTTCAGGACCTGACAAAGGACTAACTATGTCAGCTTCTGAACAAGATCTGGTATGTTTAAAAGGTGTCAGCTTGGGAGTGTGGAGTTGCCCAGGTGAATGATTTTAACCTTTCTAAACCCTTTAATTACCTTAAAGGAAAAGAATGAATGAATGTCGTTGTCCCAAGGGAAACTTAAAAGAAATTCGAATCCCCGACAACGGTGCCAGTCTAATGTTGTACCTCTGAGATAGTAGTAGGTCAGCTACCAATGCCAGAGCATCTAAAATAATTGTTTTGGGGTTTTTGGTTTTAGCTTTGAGAGACCAATGAATGAAGAAAGATGTAGAATTGAAATATTTAGTCCTTTGGATAGTATTAATATCTCAGCAAAGGGCTGCTATAAAGTTTTACACAGTGATATAGATCAAATAGTGGTGAGAAGAAAACGGAAAATAATATGATTATCACAGTTTCTAGACCGCAAAACAGAACAATCATAAGTATGAAAACCTTTTAAACTACATTCCAAAGATTCAAGGCAGTATACTTAAGCTTACAAAAAATACTAATGATTTATTGATTAGAGGGGATTAGCTAAATAGACAGTTCATTAAGCCATTCTCTTAATTGATGATCACTTTAGGAGTTTATAGGAATAAAATGAGACACAATTATTCCTACTTAGATATCTCTATAAGTCATAAGAATATGAAGAAAAACATAATGATTGATAACTGGAAAAACTTACAGGATAACACAAACTGTGTAAAACCAAATTCAGAATCCTTTGCTTTGTATTAAGGTTCCAGAAAGACTGAATACATCAAGTTTCTAGAAAAGCTTCCTTCAAAGGTGCGACCAGATTCAAAGTAGAATGAACAGTCACAATTTAACAAGCTATGAATAATGAACCTTGAACCTTGAACCCTTAAAAACTCGAGAAGAGAGTTATTTATACAATAATGAAACTAAGAAAATATCCTAAAATAGATTAAGATTTATTCTAAGAAAGGAAAGATCTTCATGCAATAAGATAGGGGCAGCTATTGAACTATTTCTTGCTGTCCCTTTTATTCAGCTTGTGTTGCCTTTGTTGTTTGATATTTTCCCCTTTAAGCTGCTTGATTGTTTGTATCTTTACGTTGGTTGATTCCTTCATTTGATCTTTCATCTGATAATCTTTAAACTCTATGAATATCCTTTGACCCTGCTGAGTAACCTTTACTGTGCATTTCAAGTTTTTACTATGTTTTTCAATAGTAAATCGTTTTAGATTTTGTGTTACATGGTAAAGTGATTTGATATGATCTTCTTATTTGTCTTCCAACTGTACGTAGGATTTTTTCTTTGTAAGCCTGGAACAAAAGCTTTTACCTGCAAAACACATAAATTATTAAGAAAAACATAGGTGACAGAGAAGGTCGTCAATGGCTTTATTGAGCTCGAAAGGATATTGGAAGGAGTCTAGAGCATATCCGAAGGTAAAACAATGGTTTTATTGGTCGCAGAGGCTTATGGAGGTTTCACTGTGTAAGCGGGCGAAACAAAGCCAAATGGTGATTTTTACGTTTAAACAGAAAAACAGTTTACTTTTTGAATTATGGGGCAAAGTGAACAGTGGTCATTTTGTCATTATGCGGGAGGTGGTTTTGGTTTTCATTGCACCGCGTATGAAGCGCGAGCGGTTTTGAGAGGGGTCATCCGATATAGTCTAAGCCTGACACGTAGCAAGGGGAGGTCGGTGGAATACCACTTTTTCAGGTGGGTAATGCTTACACAGAGAGCCAACCCGAAATAGCTGAGGGTCATTGGATTTGAATGCATTTGATTGAACGGTGGAGGAGCGAAAGAACAGTGGAGGGGCCCAACGATTACTCATGGCGGTATGGGCTTTATTATCGGTTAAAAACTGAGATTAGCGGGGTTTGATCGTTAAATAAAGGTTTTAGGTTGGTTATTCGTTTAAATCACAAAAACAATCTAATAAAGAAATCCTTCGCAAAACACGATATGGCGAACTTGAAATAGTATGAATTTGGATGGATAAATGACGTCGAGTCCAAGTTCATCGCATATTGTAATTGCAGTTTAGCGAAAGAAGGCCCATTACAAAGGAATGCGATATGGGTCGGATGCGATGTGGAAAATAAATCATGGATAATATTGCGTCGGGTCCGGGTTCCCATCGCATATCGGAGATCCCAATGGCGGAGGGTGTATGTTTCAGCGAGGACTTGCGATAAAGGGTGGATGCGAAATGGCAATGAATTATGAATATATTTGCGTCGGGTCCAGGTCCATCGCACATCGCATATCGCAATGCGGAGGAGAGTGCACACACATTGAAAAGCTTGCGATTCGCCGGTATGCGATGTTTTATTGAATACATAGTTTATAATGAAACTAATGGTTTCGGGTTATTTAATAAAGGAAGTTAATAATATATGGGAAAGGGAACTTTTAGGGGTTTAAGACTATAAGTTAGCGTTAATATGAAACCTGAGCGGAAAGGGGAAATACACTAAGTATAATGCTTTTTCATGAGTTATTTTCTTTTTATATATACATCGGCTAAACATTTCTTTGTGGGTTTTGGGGTAAAAGGGGATTTAGCATAGGGTTTTCACTTTTCGTGGGCAAAAAACATTTTAACCTTAGGAAAAGGGGTTTATATGGAAAATGAATGAATATGAACTGTATGAAGGTGGGAAGGGGAAATTAGTAAATATAGTGATGAATGAGGACGAGGGAAGTTAATTAATTGATCTTGTAGACCTTCATTTGCTTTGTGTAATTGCCTCATGGACATAGAAACATATGGTAAAACATGATAGATGTACATTTTGTCCAAACAATAATCATACTTATGCAACCTTTCTTCTACTTACCCTTTGCTTATCCTATCATTTTTTCTTCACTTAATCGGTGCATTTAAGCTAGCAAACCTTTTTCCTTTCTGTTTATTTTTAGAAAGCAAACTATCTAATTCTAACCTTATAACATCCAAGGGCTCAGATTGAACTGATGAGCACCTTATTATTCTCTACCTAACCACTGATCTGCCAAGATTAAACAGTTTGCCCAGATCTTTATTATCTAATTATAACATCAAATTTAAAGCATGAAGCAATCAAGATTAAATTATTTGACTATCATGGGTTGTGACATTTATGACAAGCTGCACACAACCATTATTTTGCGGAAAAAATAGTAGTGGCATTTAGACTTGCTCACTTTCAAAGTTTATTTGTTTTCTTTTCTTTCTAACCTAACATTTTCTTTTTGTCTTGATTTTTTAGGACATCTAACCTAACATTTTCTTTGATATGGACATCATCTTCAAGATTTTTTCAAAAACATTTTATTCAATATTATTATGTCCATATCCTAACTTAAAATTTTTTCAAGATATATATATATATATATATAATATATATTTTTTTTTTTTTGACTAATTTATTCTATCTTATCAAAACCAAAACTGCTACAACATTGGCTCCATTTGGGGACTGCTTTCTCCTGTAGAATGCAGAGAACCTGCATATCCATGTGCCTTCTCCTCGGGCTATGGAGTCCTTGCTGTAAGAAAAATCACACTCACATCTTGAAAAGTAAAAGAAAACCAGAGTATTTACAATGAAAACTATTTCAACTTATTAGTACTTAATGTAATGTTTGAGAAACCTTCCATTTACAGGATAAGTGGAATATAGCCCCTCAAGAATCTGCAGCACAAAAGTGTTGTTACCCTTCACTTCAGCAATTGCTAAAGGTCCAAACCATATATTGTCAAATTTGCCATGCTTTCCTTTCTCTTCTCTCCTGGCATCCCATCTTAGAACTAGATCACCTTCCTTAAAGTCCCTTTCCCTTGCTCTTCTGTTAAACAGGGCCTTCATCTTATTATGATATTTCTTCAATTTGTATTGAACTTCATCTTTGTTTTTTTTATAGAAATGGTTATGGAGTGTTTATATTCATCTTGGCCTGAATGCTGAAAATCTGATTACATTGGGGATTTCTTTGTCCTGTTGCATCTCACTGCTAAGGATGAGGATGCAGCTGAGGCTTGAAAATTTCTTCCTTGATAAGGAACCCATAGAATCGATTTCAAAGCTTTTTCCCCACTTGAAGATACAAACAAATTTGTTTAATAGCAAGCAGTAAAACATGGCTGCAATCAGCTTATGGAATGGGTTCCCATGATTCTTCTTCGTCTTTCAGCTTGACCCCGGTAAAGAGGAGGGCAGCTTTGTTGGCTTCAACGTCCACATATTTATTATGAGTTCTCAGCACATGGTAGTACTTCAAGTTCTGAAAAGTGTTTTCCAAGCCTTTGATTCTGGTTATCAGCCTTGTTATTTTAAGATCCAGAGTTGGGGAATTGGAAACCATTGCGTTTATAATGATCTGGGAGTGACCTATAACATTAGCTTCATTTATGCTTAATTCTTTGAGGATATTGAGACCTTGGAAGAGGGCCAAGGCCTCAGCTTGAATGCTGGAAGAATATCCAAGTCCCCAAGCATAGTAGTGGATTTTTTCCCAATTGGATTTACAACAACACCTCCTGCACTAGCTTTGCCCGGATTGCCCTTTGCTGCCCCATTAAAAAGGAGGGAGTGCCTTGCTTGCGATTTGATCCAGTCTTGAAAGTCGGTTTCAAATTTCCTTATTTGCTAGTCTTTAATAGTAGGGGCTTTTCTAACTGTTGGATGAAACTGTAGTTCTAGAATTGATCCCCAAGTGATGTCCTATTGGCTGAGATTGGAGTCGTCTTTTATATCAGTCAAGCACTCCTGTATGTGGCATTTAATCTTGGTTTCTAAGACCTTGTGGTTCTGCATTGTATTTCTGAAGATTCTTCTGTTACGTTCTAGCCATATCTGCCAACAGATAACCTTTGGAAGGACAACCCATGCCGTTTTAATTATCTGGTTTTTAGGAGGTGGGATAGGATATCTGATTGCCCAATTAGAAAACAGATCAGTTGTGGAGCAAGGGAGCATGAAATTAGGATCCAAATTTTGAATAAAGGAAGACCAGATATGCTTAGAGAAGTTGCATTCTAGAATTAGATGGACTGTTGTCTCTGCATTTTCATTGCACAATGAGCAGATGGAGGGACTGTAGAATCCTTTCCTCTGCAAATAGTCATAAGTTAAGATTTTTCCATGGCAGAAAAGCCAGGCAAAGAAGTCCACTTTGGGCCATGAAGAAAAACGCCAGACACCTTGCCAAGGAGCTAGGTCAAGGGAGACGTATGGCCTCTCATTCAGTTTGGTGTACCCCAAGTAGACAACGTAACTTCTGGCATTCGGCTCCCAGCCTTTCAAGTCCCTTTTCCTCATGTGCGTGGGCACCAAGCCATGCAGGAAATTGAGCAGCGTGGACCATTTGGTGGTCAGATGATCCGGCACCTCGATGCGTTTCCATCCTGCCCAAACAGAGTTGTTCCAGCGTGAAATATCCCACAACGATCGCAGTCCCTCTCTGTCCATCCAGCTAGCGCGGAGGCTCTGTATTCTATTGGATCCTTATTCATGATTTTGTCAGTCTAGATGTTGATTTTTTTGCCGTTACCTGGGATCCAGTAGGAGTGCGCAGTAATTAGAGGGGAAACTTTAGCATAAAGTTTAAGGAATGCCAAGTTAGGCAATTGAATCACATTTTCTAGACATCTGGATCGAGGACCTCTGAAATATTTTTTCCAGAGAGCCAATTGGGCCCAGCCAGACTTGGGCGCAATGATCCTCCAAATAATCTTTGCTGCCATTGCCACATTCTGCTGAGAGAGATTTTTGAAATTTAGACCACCCTCCCGCAGTGGCTTGGAAATGGTTTTCCCAACTGATAAGGGAAATCTTGTTTTCATTATGTTTTCCTCCCTTCCAAAAGAACCTCCGTATGTACTCTTCAATATTTTTAAAATGGTTGTCGGAGCGAGAAGCCCAGCAAATTGAAATAAAGGGAGGCTAGTAAGCACATATTTAATTAAGACTGATTTGCTAGCAATATTGAGCCAGGAGTAACCCCAGGCTTGAATCTTAGAATTGAATGTTTCCAGCTGAGGGAGCCAGTGTTTGCTTGCAGGTTTCTTATGAGATTCAAGGAGACCCAAGTATTTAAAAGAGGACCAAGAAGAGGAGGCTGCAAAACCCAGACATCTAGATATGGCAGAGAGCAATCTGGGCATAGTATTCCAGCTGTAGATGTGGCATTTGCTCTTATTAACAACTCTGCCGAGGCCTCACTGAATTCATCCAAAACCGCTTTAAATTTTGAGGCAGAAGAGAGAGAGGCAGAACCCAAAAGCAGAGTGTCATCCACAAACAAGGCGTGATTTATGTTTTTGACCCCTCTTGCAATACACAGTCCATTAATATCTTGATCTTGCATCTTTTTGTCTAATAGGAAGCTGAGAACAGAGGATTGGATGACAAAAAGCAGAGGGGATAGAGGACACCCCTGCCTAAGTCCTCTCGAAGCTTTGAAAAAATCAGTGGCTCTTCCATTTACAAGTGGAGCAATCCATGGCTCCGAGATGCATGCCCGGATCCATTTAATGAAATTTGATCCAAAACCAAACTTGCTCATAACATTTAAAAGAAAACTATGATTTACTCGATTAAAATCATTTGCTAAATCAAGTTTAATCACCATACCCCTGCTTTTTTCAGAGAAGACTTGAATGAATTGCCTCTTGTACAAGGATGAAGTTGTCCACGATCTGCCTTCCTTGGATGAAGCCTCCTCGATTCTCAGGAATTATTTTAGGAAGAATGAGCTTCAGTCTATTTGCAATTACTTTGGTGATTAATTTGTATCCAGTATTGCATAGGGAAATCAGATGGAATCTGCTGAAGTTGTTGGCGCCTTTTTCCTTGGGTATGAGGGCTAAGAATGCAGAGTTTGTGCTACCTCCTATTTTCTGAGTATTTTGGGACTTTTGAACCATTTTGAACAGGTCCTTTTCAACTACCAGCCAGCAAGCTTGAAGGAATATGGCAGAGAATCCATCTGGCCCAGGGGCCTTATCTGGATCCATATAAAAAAGGGACTTTTTGACTTCATCTTTAGTGACTTTGGCCTCAAGAATCTCATTCATTCGCTGAGAAATTACAGAGGTTATAATGTCTAACAGATCTGAGTATTGGTTTGGATCCTTATCTTCACTATATAAGTTTTGAAAATGAGAAAAGGTTGCTTTCTTTATGTAATCAAAATCCTTATGAGTGTCATTATCCTCTTTAATCTCTGAAATGGAGTTGAAGCATTTCCTTGCCTGGGCTTGTTTGTGAAAAAAACAGTGTTCCTATCCCCTGCTTTGAGCCAGAGATTACGCGATTTTAATCTCCAATACTCTTCTTCAGCTAAGCAGGCCTTGTGATAGCACTGTTGCAGCTGAGCTTCTTGATCCAATAATTCCTTTGTGAGTGTAGCGTTCTCCATACAAGTTTGATGTGAGATAAGAGAGGCTTTAATGGATTTCCTTTCTGTATCCGAATTGGACAGGGTTTTGACCCATCTTTTTAGAACTCCTTTTACCCTTCTAAGCTTTTCCTCCCAGATATAGAAAGGTGATCCTTTGGCTGGCTGATTCCACCATTCCTTGACAGTTTGCATAAAGTCTGGCTCCTTTACCCAGAGAGGGCTAAATCTAAAGGGGATATGACCCAAATCAAGATGAGCTAGAAGTTCTAGCTTTATGGGCTTATGGTCCGAGATGCTGCTAGCAAGAATATGCATTCTAGGCTCTAAACCTAGCAACAAATAGGAGCTTTGAATAAAAAATCTATCTAGCCTGGCAGCAATATGTCTAGGGCCCACTCTTTTATTAGACCAAGAGTACTTACCCGAAGAAGGTTTGATATCCAACAAGTCTCAGTCTTGCATAATGTCCTCCACCCATTCCCTTGTCGGATCTCGAACTGCACTGCCTCCCCTTTTTTCAGATGGATGAAGAGTGAGATTGAGGTTTCCAGCAATAATTATATTTTCCAGGTTTGTCAAATCTTCTTGGTGCCTTATAGAATCCCAACAGTATTTTTTTCCCCTGACATTGACTGGAGAGTAAACATTAAAAAGACAAAAAGTTTCCTTAGTGTCCAAATTCTGCATTTTCAGCAGCAACCAATGAGTGTTCCTAGCCTCAAATAGGACTGCAAATTTGCTGACGTTCCATAGAGTGTCAATCCCTCCCGAGGTGCCCCGGGTAGAGATTGCTCTTGCTTCACTTTTAATCCAAAGTTTCTTGCTTGCTTGAAGGAAGGCTATGTCTTCCAGCTTTGTCTCCTGGACGAGAAGTATGTCTAGAGTTTCTGTTCTGATTAAGCTTCTGATGGCTTATTCCTACAATTCCAGGAGATGACCTTCATTATTTATGTTTCTGGTGGGCTCCCTTGGAGCCTTGGGTCTGGTTTTTCAATATCTTAGGCTTTGGGGCTAGTAGTTTTTCCAAACTTGGTTCACTGCCCTGAAGTTTATCTTTGTAGGTCTCCTGCTCCCTTTTTTCCCTATCAGGTTTTCGGCCTCTTGTCGATCTTCTTACCGAGGTTTGGGACTCTCCTATTTCTTGTTCTTCTTCTGATTCGTTCGTTTCCTGCTCTTCTTCCTCATCTTCTTTAATCATACCTTTGGGATCTTCAACACTTGTTCCTTTGTGGGAGGCTGAGGGAGTACCTTTGCTTGAAGGAGCTGTTTTTTGGGCCTCAATATGCTGAGTAGCTTTTGTCTCCTTTTGGACCACGACCTCCTGGGTGTCCTCTGGTTGTGAGCTCAGAGGATCGAACTTATTTCCTCTGGGTGTCCCCTGGTTGTGAGTTCTGATTCTTGAGATAAGGTTTGAATCGCTTGACTTGATTCCATCCATCCTCCTTCCCTTGCACAGCCTCATTGTTGGTCGGCAGTCTTTGGCGAAGTGGCCATAAACATGGCATTTCCGGCATTTGAAGGGTAACTGCTCATACTCCAGTTTCTGTAAATGCGTCCAGCTTCCGACCTTTATTGTGATGGCCTCTGGTAGTCCCACCTCCAGATCTACTTCTACACAGATCCTGGCACAGTCATATTGATATTTATTGTTCGCTCGGTCTATAAATTTCCCCAGGGCATTTCCAATGTGCCTCAGAGAGTTCCAATTTCAACAATGCACTGGGAGATTTGGAAGTCTGACCCACACCGAGACTGCTTTGGGTACATCTACTGCCGGATCGAAGTCCGGGGTGCATTTATTCAAATACAGACCCTGAGGGCCCATGAAGTAGGGGCCATTTTGGAAGATCATATCTTTGTCGTCTTTTGATGTGAATTCGAAGAGGAAGTATCCTCTCCCTAGAAAGTAAGTGGTGACACTTTCTTTGATCAACGACGCCCAGTTTCTATTGACCCAGCTTTCAGTGGATTTTGGGGACGACCATAGCCCAGTGAACTGGCCGATGAGAGCCCATTCAGCGAACGACAAAGCAACTTGGATCGGGGTTTCTGGAGGGAGGGAGATCACCAGAATATCGTCCAGTTTTTTAAAAAAATTCGCAGCTTCAGTCTTTTTCTTCTTTGGAATCCCAGCCAAGAGCCGATTGAAGGCCTCAGAAGGTTAGATCCGTAGAGGAGGCGGAAAAGATGCCTAAGGAGTGCCCAACCCCTCCATGGTCGCAATCCCTGGGATCGGGCTTATCAAAAACCAACAGCTCGATCCATGAATTAGTCCGTCTGCAACATGCAAAGAAGCCTCAGGCGGACAGGTCCGCAGGAGTCAGATCTGCAGGGGGCGGGTGCACTCGCTGTCTGCAAATCGCGCGAGTTGCGGACCTCGAGATTGCAAAGCCGAAGGTTAACTTCATCTATGTTTTTATTAAGTTCAATAATCTTATTTATTCTTCTTGAAAAATCATTAGGTTCATCTGTTGAATCCCGCAGGAATTTTAAAACAGGGAAGTCCAAATTGGTAGGGAAGATAACATCTTTCCCATACACTAATTGAAATGGAGATTTTCCAGTTGATCTATTTGTAGTAATTTTGTTTGCCCATACTGCATAATTCAAATGTGAATCCCAACTCTTCTTATGATCAGCTGGAATCTTTTTTATTACCTTTACTAGAATTTTGTTTAATTACTCTGCAAGGCCATTACCTTGAGGGTAGTATGGAGTTGAATGATGTAACAAAATCTGATATTTCTGGAAAAATTCAGTCATTTTAACACTAGAAAAAGTTGTTGCATTATCAGTGACAATTTGAGTTGGGGAACCAAATCTAGATAAGATATTCTCCTCAATAAACTTAGTTACTACTGAATCAGTAGCATTTTTTACTGGAATTGCTTCCAACCATTTAGTAAAGTATTATGTTGCAATGAGGATCCATCTATACTGATTACTTGAAGTGGGGTGAATCTCTCCAACAAAATCTAATCCCCATTGAGAAAAAGGTGCTAAAACTATTGATGTAACGAGTGGAAGAGCCGCTAGTTTTTGTTTCCCAGCAAACATTTGACAAGGAACACACTTCTGACCTTTGCCCCTACTTGTAAGGACAATGTGGGCTAATAAAATCCTCCCCTCAGAATCTTGTATGCTGTTGCTCTCCAAGCATAATGTCCCCCACAAAATCTTGTATGAAACTGATCAATGATTCCTTCAGTTTCTGATTCTGTTAAACATAATAGCAAAATATTTAGTGGATCTTTCTAGTATAAATTTGCATTTATAATGCAGTACTTGACTGATTTTAACTTAAGGGTTTTACATTGGGTTTTGGAGAACGATGCTGGACACTCAAAATGGATCAAGAAATTTACAATATCTTGATACCAATTTGACAACAAGAATTTTTCATCAATGTGTATAGGACTGATCTGCTCTGAAGGTAGAGGTTCTTGTGGGTTCTCCCCTTCTGCAAGGACAAAAGGTTCTTGTGTATTCTTCCCTTGTATTTCTAAAACATAATTGATTCCAAGTACTTTGCAGTTGGATTCAACTAGAAGCTTGGCTAATCCTTGACATTTTACTAACTTGGTAGTCTTGATAGTTAGATCAAACTCCAAAATTTGAGTGATCCATATACTACTTTTCCCATCAGTGTTTGGTTGGGTTAGGACAATTTTCACAGCACTATTAGGGACATAAGCAGTAATAGGTGAATGTAAGACATACATCATGAATGATTTCATGGCTTGAATGAGGGATAGGTTTGCTTCTCAATGATGTCATACTTAAGCTCATCATCTCCCATAACCTTTCTGAAAAAGGATATGGGTTGGTCATGGGAATCTTCATTTTTTTGTAATGGAACGGCAACAAGGGTTGTTTCAGAGGTAAAGAGAAAATACTAAATGGCTTAGTATAATCAGGGCTGGCTAAGGTGGGAGCTTCAGAGATAGCCCTTTTTATTTGTTCAAATGCATGCCTAGAAGAGGCAATCCATTTGAGTTCATGGTCCTTTCAGAGCATGTCGATTATATCTTTTACAATCTCTGCATAATTTGGAATAAATCTCCTTAGAAAATTAATCTTGCTTAGAAAGCTTGAATCTCCTTCTTGTTTCTAGGCAAGGTCAATATTTCAATGGCAGATACTTGTTTAGGGTCAATTACTACTCCCTCCTTTGAAATTATATGGCCCAACAGTTTTCCTTCTTTTGACAACAAACAAGGATTTCTTAGGGTTCAATGGTATTCGAAATTTTCTACACCTCTCAAAAACCTTCATCAAGTGCTTTAGATGTTTCTGATCAAATTTAGAAAAAACAATTATATCATCAAGATAAATAACCACAAATTTATTTACCTGACCCATAAAAGCTATGTTCATAGCTCTCTGAAATATTGCTCTAGCATTGGTTAAGCCAAATGGAATCCTAGCGTACATGAATGTACTGCAGGGTGTAGTAAAGGTTGTCTTCTCTTTGTCTGTTGTATCAACATTCACCTGATTGTAACATGAAAAACCATCAAGCATAGAAAGTCCTTGTGCTCCTGAAACCATTTGAAGTAACTAATCCATTTTGGGCAAAGGATAATTATCTTTTAATGATGCCTTGTTCAAATTTCTAAAATCCACACAATCTTATTTCTCCATTTTTCTTTCTAACAGGAACTAGATTTGCAACCGAATTAGAATATCTAAGAGGGAGGATGATCTGAGCATCTTGCATTTTCTTAATCTCCTTTTCTACAGTTGGTAGAAGGGTTGGATTTATCTTTCTAAGTTTTTGTTGATAAGGTTTTGCTTTTGGATTCAAAGGAATCTTATGTTATATTAATGAAATATCATAGGTCTTTAGATCAACATAAGTCCAATAAAAAACATCCTTATAATTTTGCAACAACTTAGATATTGAGCTTTGATCTCACGGTCTAGAGATGCACATATTTTGATGTTTTTGATATATTCATCAGTTCCAATGTTAATCTCTTCTATATCATCTTCTGAAGAAATGGATTGAGGGTTTCGAAGGACATCATTTTGATCAAACAATTTTTCTAAAGGAATGAGTCCTTTTGGAATAAAATTATTAGAATGAGTGCAATTTGGGTTTTAAAACCTGAAGTATGATTTATGTCTGCATTTTCATTTATTTCAATTCTATCTTCATCAATTGTAGAAATGAAATATCATCTATTACCCGCAGAAATGATTTCAAATGTTCATCATCTTCGAATATTTGCCAATGTTTCAGATTATCTCGGATAGATGGCCTATATTTGACTTGTATATGATAGAGTACATTAGTATGATCAGGAATTTTAAAAGCTCCAGCAGAGACAGCTAAGGCATCTGCATGAATATTCTGATATTTGGGAATATGAGTCAAATTAAAAGCATCAAAGAAGTTTTCCACTGAATCCCATACTTCATTTCGGTAGGACCTAAGTCTAGGGTGCTACGTCTGGCAAACATTTCTTACTTGCTTAACAATAAGTTCTGAATCAGTAAAAGCACTTGAGTTTTGAACTTTTAAGCTCTTGGCTAATTGCAATCTTGAAAGGAAAGCTTCATATTCAGCCACATTATTTGTAACTTCGAAGTCTAATTTACATGATTGGGTTATATTTTATTTTTCAGGTGAAATTAAAACTACTCCAGCTCCTGCCCCATCTTTGATGCAAGAGCCATTGATCCAGGTGGATATTGGTGGCCACCTACCAAGTCCATCTGGACCCCCATCATTGTTTCTCTCAGCATTTTCAGTTTCCTTAATTATAGCACAATTTACTATTTTTAGCAGTTTTTTCGGGTCCTGAACTTCCGGAGCCGTTTTGAGGCCCTAAACGACGTTTTTTTGGGAAATTTGGGGGCAACATGGATCCATGGACCGATGTTGCCCTTCCCAAAGTGGTAGTTCTCGGATGGATCTTTCTAACGAGCTATCATACGCATCAAACGGAGATTGTATGCCAAAGTTACGACCCCGGGAAATTGATGTACCAATTTACCCAAACGGGGCCCACAATTTG
>APFE031520472.1:0-27554 GCA_000404065.3 Pinus taeda
GACCCTTGTGCCTTCTGCACTTCCCCCATTTGTATAGGAAACCCTTGTTTCCTTGTGTGTTGATGTTCATCCACTAGTTATGGCATCATGGAGTGAGTCTTGGAAGGAGATATGCTAAAGGCTTGAGGCCGGATGGATCCGGAAGGAAGCTTTTCTTGGAGCCTGCGAAAGGTTACTCAGGTGATATTACTCCTTTTGTACATTCTATTTGTCTATAATAAAGAAACACATCTTGGTTCCTGATATGCATCTTCTTTATGTGTATGATATTCATGTTGGAATTCATATATGAATGGTTGTTTAAAGTTCATAACTAACTACCTTCCTTTATAACATGAAGATGATTTCTTTATAAGTCTTTGTCCATATACTGATGTATTCTTTGGAATTGGTTGTTTTGCAGGACAAAGGAGAGAAAGGGACTTGAAGAAGGGTTTGGACCCTAAAGGAACTTCTCAAATGTAGGACCTGAGGTACGCCCCTCTTACTATAGAATTTGCTTATAATAGCATAATGGATGTGTGAATGTGTGTTTCTCTATTTAGACAACTTTTAGTCTGCTAGGGTTTCCCCCCAAAAGCCCTAGGGGAACATTTCCGTCAACAGAATTGGTGACTCCACTGGGGACAACACTCTTGTTGTTCTTAGTTTGGGTGTTTTTCAAGCCAATCAGGTATCAGTTGCTTGCTTGTTTGCTGTTACTATCTGGTATGTTCTTGAATTCTAAGTTTTGCTAGTTTCTTTAGTTTGTTTTTTATTTTTCTTGAAATCTTTTGTATACACTATTTTCCTTAGTTACGAAAGCATATGTACACTTGTTTCCTGAAGTAAACCTGCGTATACGTAGGTTTCCTCAGGCATAGTCGCATATACACACAATCTGTACATAAGTACAGTCATGTATATCTTGCAATTTTCAAGATTTGTAATTTTTTGTGTCTTTGAAGGTTTGTCTGGTGGTTTGATTCAGTTTGAAACAATCATTTTTTCAGTATCAATTGTTTGTTTTACAGCAAGCGTCTTACTCCGATTTCTCTCTGATTGTAAGGAGTATTGGTCTTGTTTTGTTTTTGCAAGCGTCATTGTTTTTTGCTAAAAGCACGCAAGATTTCTTGTTGGAATTTCGGCTCCTTTGATTCATCAGGGCAGAAAGATTGGGCTCAATCTTGGTGTTGAATCGTGCTTTTGGTGACTTTTTGTTTGCTTGACAAAACCGCTTTTTGTGACCATCCACTTCTTTGTTTCATGAAAGTTGTTGACTCATACTTTCTTGAAATTGTCTTTTTGATCTTTCTTGGTCTTTGTTGCCAAATCTTTCATTGCTGCTTTCGATTGTTAAAGAGCATCTTTAAACACATTCGTTTTTGTTGAGTTTTCATTCATTGTATGGTGTCAACTTGCAAAAGTGTTTGTTGCTTATTGTTTCAATCACAAAGTTTCAGTTTTGTTGAGAGAATTTTTGAAAATAATTTTTTATTGTTGCTTTGAAGAAAAGTTTTTGAAAAGCTTCGTTTTTCTTTCTTGAACTTGTTTTTCATTTAGTTTCCTTTTATTGAATGAAAGTGCTTTATGTTTGTCTTGAAATTTGTTTTTAGTGTTTAGATGAAATGAATGGTAGAATCTCATATTCCATCTAGACATTTTAAGTGGGAAAATAAAAGTTGATAAGCGAAGCAACTTTCATTTCTTGTTTTTAGAGTTGTTTTGAATCTTGCATCAAGCATATATTTGTTGCATTAGGATAGATTTGCATATATTTTTGGGCATACATAGCTTTGCTAATGTTTGTGAGTGTGAAGTGTGAATTAACAAAAAGAAAAGAAAAGTTTGTTTTATTAGAAGTTTCCCTTCGAACCGTGTAGAAATTACTCTTCATTGAAAAGCAAAGATAAGTGCATGTGCATATAGTTAGGTTTTTATTGATTTCTTTTGCGTCGAAAAAACACCACTAGTTTCACTTCCATCATCCCTTGAATTAAAGAACAACCTATTTTAACATCAAGTGCTAACTAAAATTTTACTAGAACATTTTCTTTTAACTTACATACACCAATAGGTTTTAGATTTTAGGGCCTTGGATTAGGCGAGTGGAGAGTTAACTCTCCAAGGCCATTTAAACGTCAAACATAGGAGTCTGAATAACGAGAGAAAATCCAATAGCAGTAGGAAGACCAGGAAAGCTCCGGATCTGGGAGTTAAGCACGAGGATCTGTGAAAACAGGGAAGAGAGATACCCCCTCTCCTGCTTGTCCGAACTTACCTCACGACTGGTATGCCTGGCTTCTGTGATGAGTTGGTATCCATAGTTGCTACTCCTAGGGAACTACATAGGTGGCTGCGGAGGGGAATCCTGTGGCACCTGAGGTCGACGTTGCATCACTCTCGACATTACTACTAGAGGGAACCCTTGTGAAGCTTGGGGGCTTGCACCGATGTAGGTTGTTGTTAGGAGGTCAGTGTAACTTACTCTGTTACCTTCGTTGATAGGCTTGGGCCCTCATCATCCCAGACTATCTTCGGAAGGCCCCTTATTTCACTTTCTCATATTTTGGTGTCCGGTCCTAATCACCCGTACCAAAAATGATTGGAAGTTGTTTGACTGGTTGTTATCTTTAGGGACTTTATATTGTGTGCTCTGTGGTCTTAGTTGGCCTAGCTTTCAATTTTTTGAGTCTTTAGTTAGACCTTAAACAAGAAATTCAAAGTGGCTGATCGATCTCCTAGACAGTCTCAAAGACTTCGTGGTCTTTCACCACCGAGTTTAGAGCCTTCTCCTAGAAGGCATAGAGGTAATAATACTGGTGGGTTTTTTCCCACGGCAATTGACACATCGGGGATTGATCCTCCTCTGAGGGGCATTAGTACTCAAGCAAGGCCTGGTACTTCCGCGGAACAAGAGAGGAACACTCCAGTTCTTTCTCGAGTTTGCTTATAAGTGGAGAATAACATAGAGGTAGAAGAACTTTCAGATTCGTTAGCATCTCTGAATTCTCCCCTACCATCTAGTCATCTAGACGTATTACAATACGTTTGGACTTCGACGCATAGACCATCAATTCTAGGTTATGCTACGTGCTTACCATCAATGACCTCTACTGGAAGCATGGCTTCTACAAGTGCTATGACTATGCAGACTCCCATACTTGTACAAGGGGGAGGAACTATTTCCATCCCCTCCATCTCTTTATTCGGATCTTTTGCTAGCATGTCTTTTGTTGGGTCTACCTCCATTTCTTCCACGAGTGGAAATTCCCAAAATAATGCTTTTGGTTCTAGATTCTTCCCATTTGGCACCCATTCACAGGGCATTCCTTCAGCTCCGTTCGGGGCTGCCACATCCATGATGAGTGGATCGGCTTCGTTCCAGGGTTTTCCGTTCGGAAGTGGTCATATACCACATTCCAACCCAACGATAGGATCCATGCCTTTTTCTTCTATAGGACAAAGCAGCAATCCTTTCCAAGGTTGGAATAACCCTGGGGTTAGTAGCACCGGAACTGGGAATCCATTTTTTGGCCAATATGGGAATAAGTCGTATACCACAGTTAGTTCATTCCAAAGTATTCCTTCCTTAGCTTCGGCTTGGAATCCATATCAGGGGTTGTCAACTCCTTATAATTCTTTAGGAAGAAACTTTGTTGCGTATGGTGGATATGCGGCCAGAGTTGATCAAACTCCGAATTGTGTTGGTTCACAAGGCTTCACTTTTGGTTCAGCGGGTTCTACTGGTTACTTCGGGCAGCCTGGTGCCTTCCAAAATCCAAGTCAATCTTTTCAGAGCTTTGGGAGTTCCACCCAGTCATGGTGGAATCCCCAAGCTCCTCCTAGGCTTCCGTTTCTGGCAACATTGAACTTGCCAGATCTCACTAAGTTAACCAATGATCCAATCAAGTACAATCCGACCTGGCCTCTGATCCCAACCAAAATCCCTTCGGACATTACAAAATTCAAAGGGAAGAGTGGTGAAGACCCGGGCGACCATGTAACCATGTTCCATTTGTCGTGCTCATATAACTCCCTGATCGATGACTCGGTTAGGTTGAGACTATTTCAATGCACCTTGACTGGTAATGCAGCCAAATGGTATATAGAGTTGCTTGGGGGTAGCTTTACATCTTTCGCTGACTTAGCCAATATTTTCTTAAACCATTTTAAGTTGCCTGTCCGGTATGACGCCGAAACCGAACTACTAGCTACTTTTCATCAGGATAAGGCAACTCACATTTCTGATCATATTCAAGAATGGAGACGGAGAAAGAGGCTCATTAAAGCTAATATCCCTTTGGAGTACCATCTCGAGTGGTTTTTGAAATCTTTGATACCTGAGATCTCCAAGGATGTCTCCATGTCTGGAGTTTATTCTGAGCAGCAAGCCATTTTTAGGGCCCAGCAATTAGAATTGATCTACTCTCAGTCTGGGATCCTACAAAAATACTTGCCAGATGCTCCTGGGTCTAAGGTTGACGTAGCTAATTCGAAGCCAGGTCCCCACGCGGATGGTATTGTTGGGTCGGTAGACACGAATACGGTGAACTTGTTGAACCAATTATAGCAGTTGTCTTTACAAACTGCTTCTAACAACCAAGTCACATCGTCTAACCCTACGGCTTCCCAAACCTCTTCAATTAATGCCGTCCAATCTAATAACCCCAAAGGAAATCAAAATTCCAATGGGAAAAAGAAAGGATGAGGTAAGAAAAAGAACCAGGATGGGAAGCCTGATGCAAATAAATCCAGCAATAACACTGGTGGTGGTAGAAATGAGTCGAAAAAGAAAGTTAAGTTTCCATGAAAGTTGTGCAGTGGAGACCATTTAACTCATCTTTGCCCCAAGATTGAAGACGCTCAGCACTTGTTAGGGCAGCAAGGGACTTCTAGTACCCAAGCTGTGTTAACCAACCCTTTTCCCCAAGGGCAGCAACTTCTTGCTGGCGCAAGTTCAAATCCTGGAACCTCCGCAGGGGGCAACCAGGAAGGGGAAAAATCATCGCATGTTTTCATGATGGGTTCTAACGTCCATGTGGCTACTCGATCACGTGATTATGGTGAAGCCGAAACTTCCAAGGACAAGGCTGTTCCCGGAAGTACTGACCTTCATATCGAGCAACCCCCTGTTGAGACTATACCACAGATACCGGAAGGTTCCGCTAAATGCGTGACTATTAATCCTAATGCTAGGGCTGCCCAAAATTACTCCATAGTGGCGGATCTGGCTCAGAGTCCGTGTGCTCTGTCTACTTTAGAGGTTCTCTAGTTGTGTCCGGCTCAGAGAAGTGCTTTACTCTCTGCAATTGGAGCAGTTGATTCAACTAATTATTTAGTGCACACTTTCGACATGTTAAATGTCAAAAGGAGACTCCCTCATCATATGGCTTTTCAAATAAAGTCTACATACTGGAAAATTAACATATTTTGTATTGTTATTGATGAACGAGCTTCCACGTGCGTCATGTCAATGTCATGTTGGAAGGCTATTGGATCGCCTTCGGTTGTTCCTTCACCTACTGTCTTGAATACATTCGATGGTCATTCTCATAAGCCACATGGGATTATCCCGACCTTTCCTATATGTGTTGGGGGGAAGGTCGTTAATATTGAACTAGAAGTCGTAGATGCTAACCTAGACTATAATATCCTCTTAGGAAGTAGCTGGGTATACGAAATGGATGCCATTGTTTCGACTTTGTTTCGTGTCATTTGCTTTCCTCGTGATGGGAAAATCGTGAAGGTGGATCAATTGGATTATTTTCCAGTTGATCCTCAAGCAAGCTCCGACTCTACTATTCCTTTAGTGGATAACCCTTTTCTGCCTACTGAGAATCTAGGAGTAGGGACGTATTTCTCATTGATGGGTACTTTTTGAGTTTCCCTCTCCTATCGCTAAAATCAATGCCATTTCATCATCTAAGGAGTCTTCTTCATTATTTTTCGGACCCTTGAACCTTGCCTTCACCTACGACCACATTAGTTGAAGGAGAAGGGAATGGAATGGAATTCCCTATATCTGCAGTTGAGCTTAGATATCAGTCTATCGTCAACTCTGCAGAAGACCATTCTACTCCTTTTTCTGAAGAGGAGTTAGATGGCGATGTGGCCCCGACTTGGAGCATCGATTCTACCTCTGCTTTGGACTGCTTAGATTCAGTTTTACCTTCAGAAGAAGCAATTCTTGAAGCAATGATGGGCATAGATCGACCTTGGGAATATTTACACCATCGTTCATATTTTCTTCCTCCATTGCAGGAGGTAGAATCTAGATTCTCCGAGATCTGTTCTAGTGATGTTTGTACGGTGTCAAATCCTTTGGCTCTAGCACATGTTCGTGCCGAAGGTAATATGCTAGTGACTTCAAAAAAAACAACTATAAACATCTCTAGGGACCCTAACACGATCGAGAATCTCTTCATTGGAATTGAGTATTCCCCTGAAGAAATTCAAATTTACACCGACCAGTTCAAGGAATTTCAGGATGTATTTGCTTGGTCTTATGAAGAAATGCCTGGCATTGACCCATCTATAGTTCAACATGATATCAAATCGTATGCAAACGCTAAACCAGTTCGTTAGAGGCTTCAGCCGATCAACCCTAGGAAAGCAACAACTATCAAAGCGGAAGTGGAGAATCTACTAAAGGTGGGTTTTATATACCATATTCCTCTTATTGATTGGGTTTCTAATTCAATCCCTGTAGATAAAAAGCAAGGAACAATCCGAGTATGCATCGATTTTAGTGACCCAAACAAGGCTTGTCCCAAAGATAATTACCCCACGCTATTCATTGATCAAATTATCGACGAGTGTGTTGGTAATGAGATTTTTTCCTTCATGGATGGTTTTTTTGGTTATAATCAAATTTCTATCCATCCTGAAGATCAACATAAGACAACCTTTATATGTCCCTGGGGTACCTTTGCATATAGAAAGATGCCTTTTGGTCTTAAAAATGTTGGAGCCACCTTTCAACAGGCCATGTCATATTCTTTCCACGACATCAAGCATGTCATCGAAGAATACTTGGATGATCTCGTTGCTCGTTCTCAAAAGAGAATTGATCACCCTAGTCACCTTTGAATGGTTTTCGAGCGACGTCGTTTTTATAAAATTCAGTTGAATCTCAACAAGTGCATTTTCACGGTTACGTCCGGTTAGTTGTTAGGGTTCATTGTGTCAAATGAAGGGATTCGGGTTGATCCCTTCAAGGTTGAGGCAATAGTTTGGTTCCCTCCCCTGTCCTCAATTCGTCAACTTCAGAGTCTTCAAGGGAAGGCTAATTTCTTAAGGCGGTTTATAGTGAACTATGCCAAGATCACTAAAGGGTTCATGCGTTTGCTATGGAAAGGAGTTCCATTTGTATGGGACGACTTTGCGCAACAACTGTTTGATGCTTTGAAAAAAGAACTAGCCTCTAGCCCAGTTTTGAGTCCACCGAATTATGGCAGAGACTTCCTTTTATATCTTGCTGCAGTAGAATCAACAATTGGCATGGTTCTCGTTCAGGAAGATGATGCTCTCATCAAGCATGTGATTTATTATTTGAGCCGAGGCTTAAAAGGTCCTGATCTTCGCTATTCTCTAGTTGAGAAGTTGGCCTTGGCAGCTGTCCAGCAGCTCCGTCATTATATCTTGCTACGCAAAACTTTTGTCTTAGCGGAGGTCAATCCATTTCAATTTTTCCTCAGTAGGCGAGTGATTGGGGGCAAATATAATAGATGGATAGTCATCTTGCAAGAATTTGATCTCAAGCTCTTGTAAGCCAAGTCTAAGAAATCCATGGTTTTCATTGAGCTAATTGCTGAGCTGCCTTGTGGAGAGGACACTGTTTATGAGGAAAGTTTTCCCGATGAACATTTATTCCTCATCTCTTCACTCGACCCTTGGTATGGAGATATCATTGTCTATCTTCACAATTCGAAGTTTCCCTTTACTTTCTCCAAGGATGAACGTCGAAAATTACGTCACCTCGCTAAAAATTATGTTATCATAGGTGATACCTTATACCGTCGAGGGGTTGATTCAATCCTTCGGCGCTATTTAACCTTGGAGGAAGCAAAGTCAGTGCTAAATGATTGCCACAGTGGAGCTTGTGGTGGTCCTCTATCGGGGCTTGCTATAGCCCAGCGCATCTTACATGGTGGCTATTTTTGGCCTTCACTTTTTAAAGACTATGTGGAAGCGGTCAAACGTTATCACCCTTGTCAATTATTTACTCGCAAGATGCATGCTCATCCAGCTCTTATTTTTCCCATTGTCACCGTCGGTCCTTTTACTAAGTGGGGTATAGATTTTACAACTTGTAATACGCCTTCAGTGATGAATCACAAGTATATTATTGTGGCTATAGATTACTTTACAAAGTGGGCCGAGGCCATGCCCACTTATAAAAACGATAGTGACATGGCAGCTTTGTTTCTTTTCAATCAAATTATCTCAAGATTTGGTGTCCCGAGAGAGATTATCACTAATCATGGCAGTCACTTCCAGAATAAACTGATGTCTGAATTGGATCTTAAATTAGGTTTCTGCCAAGAGCACTCGTCTCCTTATTATCCTCAGGCAAATGGACAGGTCGAGGCAGTCAATAAAACCCTTAGGACGCTACTTCAATGGACAATCGACAAAAATCAGTCCAATTGGCACGTTATGTTGTATTCGGATCTTTGGGCATACCGGACCTCCGTAAAGACAGATACTGGTTTTAAACCTTTTCAGTTAGTTTACAACATGGAATCTATCTTTCCAATTGAATGTGAAATTCCATCTCTTAAGTTAGCTGTAGAGCTCCTTCCAAAGACTTCGAGTCTCGAAGAGTCTCTCCTTCACTTGGAACATCTTGATGAGCAGCGTGAAGATGCCGCCATGGTGAACGAGGCTCATAAGAAAAGGGTCAAAATGCAGTATGATAAATCTGTCCATCCTCAAGTATTTTCTGAAGGTGACCTTGTCTTGGTCTATGACCAAGATAAAGACACCTTGGGAGCAGGAAAGTTTAATCCTATGTGGTACGGTCCTTTCATTATTAAATGAGTTTTAGAAAAAGGGTCATATGAGTTAATCGATTTTGAGGGAAACAAGCTGGTGGAGCCCCGAAATGGGCTCTACCTAAAGAAGTACTTTTCTTAAGTAGGATTTAGGCAATGGATTCTTTGTATATTATGTATATTTGTACATATATCATCGAGATTTTTGTGATATCAACACCTTTTGGTATGTTGTTGCAGGTGTTGATGGATGATTTGGTCTATTTTGGGTTCGCCGATGGTGCTAGTCGGCACACTCGGAATCTCACTTCCGCAGCTTGGGTACTCTATTATCCAACTGGTCAATTGATGGTATCAAGAGGTGTATGCATTGGTCCTGCTTCAAATAATACGGCTGAGTATACTGCCATTATTAATTTACTATTCGAGGCAATCTCTCATGAGATCGACTCGTTGGTAGTTTATCTCGATTCTCAATTGATAGTGTCACAATTAAACTACATTTATCGGGTAAGGGATACATGTTTATATCGCCAGTATTTAAGGGCGAGGTTGTTTCAAAGATTATTTGTTTATATTAATTATTTTCACATTCCAATATCTCATAATTGGTTAGCTATTTCTATCGCTAATCAAGCATTAGATTGGCACATCAATCATTCACCATAATAAAATCAAGCATCAAAAAGTCAAACTGTATATATATATATATATATATATATATATCGTCATAAAGCATCTTGAGTGTACATATGTTGTCCAAAAATATACAAAATTGGGACTCAAATTCCCATAATCATGTCTGGCATATCTAATGCCCCAGCTCAGGATGAGCGGCCAAGTAGGTAACTATCCCATTGGCTACATGCCGAAAAGTGCGAAGCCAGTCACATGGCATGCCAACCGCATGACGCTGCATATCCTTAGGAAGGTCCTCTATGGCAGCCATCGGTACTCGACAGCTCAATCTCGTCAAGTGTCGCTGGACGTCATGTAGAGTCCGTTCTGTCTCGGCAGCCGCCTCTTCGGCTCCTCGGCCGTGTCGTCCGTGTCGTGGGAATCCATCTGGTCATACTGGCCCAATATCTAGATCATGATTATTATATTAGTCATTTGAATATCATCAAAAAATAATTTTCAAAATGCATCATTATATTTGAAAAATCTAAAAAAATCATAAAATCAAAAATCCTTACCAATCTCGCCCCATGCTGCATTCGGCGGTAATGCTAGGTCAGGATCTCCCCGGAAATCCAGCCCAACATAGGGGTAGTCGTCTATGGTGATGATCTGTTGATCCCACCAGGTGAAGAAGTCATCATTGAAAGCAGTCCTTGGGACCTCCCCACCCCTCAGACATTTCATCAGATCAGCCCACCGGCCCATGCGTGGATCGCGTGGGGTGCTGACAGAAACTGCTACCCTGGGGCGGAGTGTGGGAATCCTCTCGAAGACGAAAGTGCACAAGATAGTCCTGTAGCCAAAGTTCTTGGTCTGTTCCCTCTTGATAGAAGTGAGCTGGCTCTTCATGCTGGGTAGAAGAGGAGTACACCAATCAAATACAGTAGTGAGACAATCAACTACCATGCTCATGGTGAGCCTTGATGCCTGATGTAGAGAGGATGATCCGTTCACTCGAGCTATGGTGAACAGGATTATCCTCAACGATAAACTCGCCACATGTGCAATATAAATCTGGCTCCCAACCTTCTTGGGATGTCCTGGGCAATATATCTGTACGTAGTCCTCTATGGTGAGACTGCTCCGTGTCCTGCCCCGGGACTGTACTACCTCTCCCCTTCGGGAAAGGCCCGTGATAAAATAAATATCCTCCACTTCTAACCTGAGTAGCATTTGATCAATCATGAAGGCTTCCTCCTCGACATCCCAATAGTCAATGAGCATCTCAAGCAGTCGTACATTGGCTTTCATGTTCGGCACTTTGAAGAATTTGAGCAAGGCGCATCCCCATAAAGCATCCAAGGCTTGAGGATCATTCATAACTTCATTATCCACCGCTGCATGTTCTCTTTCATGCCATGTGACCGGCATTTTGAGAAAAAAATGAGTTCTAACCATTAGTTTTTGGTTGAAATTGGTTCACGGCGTATACGCAGATTATTGTACACACAATCACGTATACGGCCCGCGTGTACGTGGGTTTCATATTACCAACCCGTGTATACGCGGTGGTGAAATTTTGAACAAAAGTTCAATGGTGAAACATCAATGAAAAATCTTAAAACTAATCACAATCAATTGCTAAGTATAAGAGTTACCTAGAAGATTTTGAAGAGTTGGAACGGTCAAATTTGGCACATGGGAAGTTTGCTCCTTTTGCTCCAAATCTTTGCTCTCCAACTCAATTGGTAAAAATGGTGAGTCCAAAATCCCTTTTATAAGTTTTGAAAATGATTTTTTTTTTCAAAATTTTATTTTGTTTGGCCTCATGTGACTTTTAACTTGGGAGCTTGGAATGTCGAGAATGGTTTGTTTTTCAGGACATTTTGGACGTTTGCGACTGTTTCGAGACGGTTCCATGATTGTTGACCTGTCATGGTAGGTATCATTTTCTCACTGGCATGTAGGTTAGGTACATCATTTTTCCGTTGCATTATGCATACTAGCCTTCATTCGCCGATACATCTGCCATAGGGTCGACCCCATCATGTTATGGTTCGTAAGCCATCTTCACTCACCGATTTTTAAAATCATGACACGATGGTAGAGCCATCCTTTACATGGGAATCGTAGTTAGCACCTCACTGACATTTGTTGCCCATGCTGCTCTAATTTGAGTAGGCTCGGGAGTCCTCTGTAGTCCCGCCATGACTTATGCGTTGAAGACTCATTCCTCTTAGCTTCTTCGCCTTGTTCTGGCCTTGTACCCTAGAAGCTCCTTTGTGTTGAGTTGTACTACTGCATTGCATGTTGACCATTTGCACCAGTTGGCCTAGAGCCGGCTTCACTTGGACTCGTGTTTAAGCCAACTTTTGACCATGACGACTGCAAAATCAACCTTGCATACCTTTGACTTCTGCAACTTGATGCACCTTGATCCGTGGAAGGAACACACCTTTGAGTGTCACTGACAAGTTTTCGCCTCCCTGCATTGAGCATAGGAATGTTCCATTCCCAGGAACTAGATCATCTGTTTCATCGACACTCGTTCTTTCCACTATACCATAGCATTCTTTTATTCTTTTTCAAGCTCAACAGAAAAAGACAAAAAAAATTAAATATTCCAAAAAGAGCGGGAACGGGACAATATTTCCATTTATTATTGGCAGCTAGAGTCAGTCATGTCACCCTTGAACAAAGCACTCAAAACAAAGTCTCCTCCATTTGGGAGGATTTAGTTTGACTTAGGTACACCTTAACCTTGTTATTGAGTCAGTTCTCCCCCGATTGGTTATCTCTTCCAATCATATGGAGGGTTCATTCATGCCTCCTGCATGACGAACTTATACAGAGTCATCATATGCTGCCATATAGTCACATTGAGTCATGCTTTTGTTCAAGGGAAGTTAGCTTGAGTCGGCCTCTCTGTGATGTCTCTTGACTCATTTTTCAGTCGGCCATCCCAGTTGCCAGTGCCATGTCTATTATCACATCAGTTATATTGGTCCTTTACTCATGCCGGTTTGAGAAGGTCTCCATTGACTTCTTGCTGGCGGGTCTTGTCCTTATCGACGACAACATCGTGCTCTGAGGATAGGCCTAGAGCTGCATCCTGGCCCTATTTTCATTATTGATAGGTTACCTTGTGCTCAGCATCGATCAGTATCATGGGTCTTTGACAGAGTGGTTTCCCTTGTGTTCGAAGTCAGCTTACATTATCACACATTGGGATTCGCGCAGTACCTTGGTTTCCATTTGACCCTATTGGTGGATACCTCGCCTCTATGTTAGCTTTCATTATTGGTTGGTTCAGGGGGTTTCTATCCTGCTATAGGCACATCTTGTGTATGCCGAAAACGTACTTTGGTTGGGTTACTACATCTCTTTCGTCTGATTCCTTCCACATTATTGGCCTACGGGTTACACTCGCACTAGATTGATGAAGGATGCCTTAATGCCTTCCTTCTAGCTGATCTTTCCCTATTGACTCCGACTCATTGCTCTGGGGCAAAGATCTAGAGTCCATTTGGCAGTACCTTGGGGTTTGCAGTCATTAGTGGCAGATCCTTCGCTATCGACAGTGGGAAATCATCATTGTCTCCTAATCGATAGATTCTTACAGGTGTTCGACTTCAGCTCATCTATTCACACTTGTTGGATTGTGCTGGATACCTTGATGCTCATTATCATTATCGGTGAGTAGTCTCGCGTTTGTTAATGGTATACATCAATGACTGGTAATCAAACGATTTCTCACATGGTTGACTTTAGATAATTTATTCCCATGGTGTAGAAATGTACCACGACGGTTGGTAAAGACCTCAGGTTGTATCAGCATTCATTGGTTCACTTGATAGTTGCTTCTGTTGCTACTATTTGATATCACTCCACCTTATATGTTGCAGTGAGTTATGGCAACATTCTATATGCTGGCACCTGAGTTTGTAGTGTAGTACCATCCTTTTCCATCATGTTTAGTTGGTACCTTTTGGGATCAGTCTTTGATATCAGTGATCCGTTGTATCTTTCAGCATCATTGCAAGTTTTATATGTGATATTCAAACATGTACTTGTTCGATCATGATCAGATGATCCATTATGTATTTTCCAGTCATTTATACTTGTATACTTAGTGGATCTACTTGTACTTGATATGCGGATATGGTTTTATTTTTCTGAGCATGGGTATGCCCACCTCAGACAGTGTTTCTTTTTGATCTCATTTTGTGGCTTGGCAGGCTGAATTCTGGTGAAGTACTCCTTGGTTTTTCCCAAATTTCCTTTCCATGTACTTGCTTAATACATTTCAGCCATCATGTACCCCTTCTGACCTCATATATTAGGGGGCATCTGTTATAGTTCCAAATCTCACTATTATGGTTTGTGATGCTGCACTCATGGCCTAGGGCAACCCCTCCTTCCAGACCTAGTCCAAAATTTAAAAAACAATGTTTTATTCCTTATACGTGACATTGCCCTGAGTTAAACACGTGTATACACGGGTAGGCATATACCCAACCTGCGTATATGTATTAAAACACTTAAAAAAAATATAAAACTCCTTATTCAGGAATAGATCACGGGTTTTACCTTCTAATCACCTGTTAGTGCCCGTGGCCCAATTGTTCCCAAACAACTCCCAACTAAAAAACTACTTTGGGAGAGGTATAAAAAGACCATAAAGGTAAGGCCTGAGGGAGGAGAGAAGATAGAGAAAGGTTATTATACTGAGATTTTTCCCCTGACCAGGTCTAAAGACCCTTGTGCCTTCTACACTTCCCCCATTTGTACAGGAAACCCTTGTTTCCTTGTGTGTTGATGTTCATCCACTAGTTATGGCATCAAGGAGTGAGTATTGGAAGGAGATATGCTAAAGGCTTGAGGCCGGATGGATCCGGAAGGAAGCTTTGCTTGGAGCCTGCGAAATGTTACTCAGGTGATATTACTCCTTTTGTACATTCTATTTGTCTATAATAAAGAAACATGTCTTGGTTGCTGATATGCATCTTCTTTATGTTTATGATATTCATGTTGGAATTCATATGTGAATCATTGTTTAAAGTTCATAACTAACTACCTTCCTTTATAACATGAAGATGATTTCTTTATAAGTCTTTGTTCATATATTGTTGTATTCTTTGGAATTGGTTGTTTTGCAGGACAAAGGAGCAAAAGGGACTTGAAGAAGGGTTTGGACCGTAAAGGAACTTCTCGAACATAGGACCTGAGGTACGCCCCTCTTACTATAGAATTTGCTTATAATAGCATAATGGCTGTGTGAATGTGTGTTTCTCTGATTAGACAACTTTCAGACTGCTAGGGTTTCCATCTAAAAGCCCTAGGGGAACATTTCCCTCAACATTAACGAACATAATTGTGTAGTTACACCTCTTTGTTCCTTTTGTAGAAGCTTTGTCATACCATTAGATCTTATTACCTTTCCCAGTTTCCTTGCAATACCCTTTAATTCAAATTCCTTTCCTTCCACAAAAATATTCAGGAAAAGTTCTTGAAAATTAAAAGCTATTGTACCCAAGGATTGTAGCCATTGGACTCCTAGTACAACATCAACACCTCCCACTGGAATGGAAAGTATTGTGCTAGTCAATACATATTTTCCCATGGATAGCTTGATATTATGGTACTTTCCAGAGAAATTTATCATTCCTCCATTTGCAACCATCACTTGAGACTTTGGTGCTGGATATAGGAAGAAATTCAATTCTTTTTCTATTTTACAATGAATAAAATTGTCGGTACTTCCTGAATCAATCAACACTATTACCTTTTTCTTCTTGATTTGTCCTTATATCTTGATGGTTTGAGGAGTGGTAGTTCCAGCCAATGTATTACAAGATATGGTCGGATTCATTTCTTCTTTATCTAAGCTTTGTTCCTGGAGTATATTATCTTCTTTTGACCTTTCTTGCTCGTTTTCTTCTTCCTCTTCACAATCTATGTAGAATAATTTCTTCTTAGGACACTTATGACCTTTAGTGTATTTTTTATCACAATTGTAACAAAGCCCTTTTGTTCTTTTTTCTTCCAATTGATGTGGTGCCAACCTTATAGGTTGTGGAAGGCTAGGGGAAAAAAGACTTCCATATTTATAGTTGTGAGTGGTATGCTTCCTGTTTGCCATAATTTTGCTTTCCATTTTTCTTGCTAACCTAAATGCCTTCTCTAATGAATCAGGTTCCCAAAGGCGAACATCATGTTGGATATTACCCGTTAAAGTCCCTATGAACACATCAATCCTATGATCCTTTGGAATATTTTTTACCCTTATGTTCAATTTTTGGAACTCCTTAATGTGCTCCATTATTGAACCCTTTTTTTGAGACTTATCAATTGGCTAAGAAAAGTGTTGCTTTTTTCATCCTCATAATGTGCTGTCAATTCTTCCGTAAAAATTGCATAAGTGATAATTTATTTACGAGAGCAAAGCCATTGATACCATAAAAACTAGTTTGGTTCCAAATATAAAGTTGCAATACATACCTTTTATGTGTTTTCACATTATTGAGATCGAAAAATTGCTCCATCTGTAATATCCATGTTGTGGGATCATTGCCATCAAACTTCCTCATATCGATTTTCGGAATACGGTGGGTCTTCAATCCAACATTAGAGTCTATGAAATCATGGTTAACATTTATTTTCTTCTCATCATGAGTTTCCTTTACTACCATTTCACCATTAGTAAGCATTTCTTGTAGAAACTTTGTCAAATCTATCTTCAAATCTGTCTTCAAATCTTCCATGCCTGTCCTCAAATCTATCTTCAAATCATCCATCTTAGCTTCCACGTCATTCATCTTAGATTCTACGCTTTTTTTTGAACAATCCATCTTAGCTTCTATGCCTTTCTTTAAATGATCCATCTTAGCTTCTACCTCTTTCTTTAAACCATCGATCTTAGATTATGTTACTTTTTGTCCAAGTGACACTTGTTGCACTTGGTCTCATAATTTTGATATATCATGTTGCATTTCTTCCTCTTCTTCATGAGTCATGCTAGAGCTTTTAGGTTGCTTACTAGGTGTTTGCATTTTCTTTCCTCAGGGCATAAATTATCGATAATAATGCTTTGCTATTCCCTTTGAATTCCTTCAAACTAATTTTTCAAACCAAGCTTATGCAAAAAATTAAAAAAACACTACACACCTTTTTTCACTTTGTAGGAGCTTGATATTGAATATGATGTATCTCCGTAATTTCAGATACTCCAGTTCTGAAATATTGACATGCAGTAGCCCTCGTTGTCCTCTTTCCAATGCCACCAATGTGATCGAAATTGGATTCTCCACGGAATAGTTATGCCAAATTTCCCACAGTGACCTGATTATAGACTAATTTAGTAGAGTGAACTTGTACGACGTGAAACGTGTCAGTGTTTCAACCTTTGGCTATAAAAAATATATATAAGAAACTAAAGTCTATCCTCCTTTTGTACCTTCTTAAGAAATTTCAATCCAATGCTCAGAGAGAAAGTTATGATGATTTTCCCCAGGTCACCTGTTTGGCATGTAATTTAGGAGTCTGCAAAAATACCAACTCCCTCAAATCATATCTCCGTAACTATAGCGCGCAAATCTCTGAAATTTAGATCCATGGTTCAGTGCGCTTTTTTCTCAAATGGGTTTTCTGTTTCACTTCTGAAACGTTGCAGAAAAAAATTTATAGCGAGAATTCCATGATCACCTATTTGGAGTAGCGAAACCCTAGAATCCAAAGCTCTGATACCAAATGTTATGAAACCAGCTCATAAAAAGATAGTAAAGATAGATGAACACCTTAGAATTTAGCATCTTTGAGGGGCGACCTCCTTTACATTTTGATGATTCAAATGAGAAAACCTCCTTTCTATATATAGGAGTCTAAGGAGTCATAATATAACCCACCCAACCTAACAATAATAATATAAAGGCACAAAAATAACAATAGAGGGATTCTATGGAGCACAGTAATAAAAATATGGGGACAACAGGGGCTCAAAAATATTAATAAGGGATACAACTACAATAGTAATGGGGCAATCACTAGTATTATAGGGACTTAACAGTTTTTTCCTTGCATGGAAGTTTGTTTGTTAGGATGTAGATAATTTTCATCCATAAAAAGGCAGCTTCCCTCCTGCTAGCACCATAATGTTTAAGTTTTTGCATACCATCGACATGAAAGGGGGTCTTTATGGTGAAAATTCACAATTATACTTAGCATTGTTTAGTGTGGGAGACCTTCTGGAAATAAGTCTTAACTGCCATATATTCTCAAAAATATGCCCTGGATTTAGTGTTTAGCACTATAGAGTAATACATAGGTAATTTTGAATTAGCGAGTATGCATTGTGGAATGTTCCACTGTGAAATGTATCAATATTCTTTTACCGAAAAGGGAAATTAAATTGAACCATTTAAAGCCAATTAATAGTAGTAATAAAGAAAATACACACAAACATATACACATGAATGAATCATTGAGCAAATAGTGAAATATTTCACCTAGAAGAAATGATTGCTAAAATACATACAACACATCTTCAACAAGATCAATACCAAAAGCACCAAAATAGTTCAACTTCCTTAGTACAGATGAAAACAAAATATATCACAAACATTCAAAGAATAGTCTTACATGAGAAATAATGGTGTATATATAAGAAATGGGATGATGTTTCACCTTCCTTCTAGCTCTTGGACTACCCACAATATTGTTTTACTTTTCTATGAACTTACGACTTCCTACATTACTTTTCATATTACATGGATGACTCTTGGGATTCAAATTTACATTACATCTCTCCAATATTTAATTTAAGTAATCCACAATGTGATGTGGCACATGATTACTCATGACATCATATGACATGACACTTATGACATGGACTTCATCATGAAATGGAAATTTCAAGCCACTCTTTTCTGCTACTTTCCTTTTGCATTCATGAGAGATGGAACATGATATTCTTCTTCCTTCTCCATATGGGTTTATGATAAGGAGTCTTCAATGTGATCTTGATATTAATTTTTTATTGCAATCTCATGTCCTTTGTCTCTCTTGATTAATCAAATTGTTTCGACAACTGTAAAGGTGTCTTCTATTAGTGTCTCTATCTCCATCTTCTTCATCATCATCATGCCCAAACATGATCGAATACCCATGATTGAAATCCACTAATGACAGCACAACATCATTTTGATAAACCCCTAGCCTAACAAGCTTCATGATAACAATTGGTTGAGCTGGAAGCACATGGTAGGATGGGAGACAAACTTAGGGATTGTGCAGTTGTACAACTTAGGAGCTCAATATTAATCCTTGAGACTATGTAGTGCATAGTTGAGGGTGGTTGTTGGGTGTGTGTTATATTATTTTCATGACTAGTCAGATGTGTAGGAGGGTAGTAAGGGGGCGACAACCCCCTCTGTTTGTTCCATTGAGTGTAGCAGGGGGTTCACAAGGGGGGTTTGACCCCCCTTTTTGAAGGTTTTAAGGGGATGCTAGCCTCTCTGTACGGGGTGTGGGGCAGTGCACAGGGAATATTTTTGGACCCTATATTAGGTGGGTGGACCTACCTACAGTTTTTTGCATTAGTTTTTCACATGGTTCTGGGCATGATGGTCTTCTACCTATGGTATTTTGCAGATCCGGTCAAGGGAACTATGGTTATGTCCTAATCCAAGGTTAATGGATTGTGGTTTATGAATGATTTGACATGTATATATATGTATTGTAACAAAGAAAGGAACATAATTAAAAATCAATCCAGTAGTTCCGGTATTGGCACCGAGGGGAAACTTTCTGTGTATTTGTTTTGTGTTTCTCTCCATTATATATTTTCTATTTTTCAAGAATTAGTTTGCAGATAATTTTTGTATAGTGTTAAAACCTATATTTCGTATCATAGTTGTTCCAACTTCAAGGAGATGCCTTTGTGGCTAAGGGGTTTTTCTCAAACCTATGGTAGACCCTTTTTAGTGGGACATCTGTGAGATTGATTCTTACGGTGAAAGGATATGGAATGTAGTGGAAACATGAAGATTGAGAAAGTTAATGGTTAGAGCTTTGATTTGTGGAAGCTCAAGATGGAGGATATGTTTGTTGATAAAGAGGAGTGGATCACAATAGATCCAGTTACTAAACCAATGACAATGTCAGAAGAAGACTGGGTGAAGTTAGATCAGAAGGCAAAGAACACAATACATTTGTGTATCTAAGATTCGTTATTGTTGAATGTGTCAAGGGAAACTATGGTGAAGGATTTGCATGTTAATCTAGGGACTTTATACCAATCTAACTATCTGGTGAACACATTTTTACTATAGAAAAATATGTATAAGCTAAGGATGAAGAATGGAGGCTCAATGATAGAGCATCTACGTGCCCTTAATACTGTGGTAAGCCAATTTTTATCTATTGATATAGAAAATTTAGATGAAGATAAGTGCATCAATTTGTTGTGTTCTCTACGAGATTCGTGGGATAGTTTGGTTGTTGCAATAGGTAGCAATACAACTACCTTGAAGTTTGATGAAATAGTCTCATCCTTGTTGTTGGTGGAGATGTGATGGAAAAATATGGAGAGCTTGAGTGGAGATGCCTATCTATATGAGCATGCTCCTAGAATAGAAACAAAAATAAGTCCTCGAGTGGGAGATCTAAATCTAGAGGAAGATTTAAATCTCCAGGAAAACCTGTAAAGGTATGTTCAAAATGCAGAAATGAAGGGCACTACCAAAAATATTGTCAATATAAATCTCTTCAGAAAAGAAAGGAATCTGATGATGCTCCTTCTATAGAGGAAAAACCCACCTTCTATGAAGGAGGGGATGTGTACCTGGATTATTCTTCAAGTACACATGTAGATCGTGAGGCAAGGTTGATTGACTCGGGTGCATCATTTGACTTCACTCCCCATAGGGAGTGGTTTTGCGAGTATGCGAAATATTATGGTGCTGATGTCTTCTTAGGGGATGAAAAAAAGGATAAAATCATCAGACATAGAAAGTTCAAGCGAAAGTTGCAAGTTGGAAGGATTAGAACACTTCCGGTTGTTCTACATATTCCTACATTTGCCAAAAATTTATTTTTTGTATGCAAGATGGATGATGTATGTGTAAAAATAGTGTTCAAGAAAGATACCTACAAGATGGTTCAAGGAGCACTAGTATTGATAGACGGAATTTGGATTGGAAATCTATACAAGCTTCTAGTAGCATTGTTATTGATTGATGTAACAACATTGTGGTTCCTCAAAGTGGAGCAGAAGATCTAGTGATATCTGGATAAAATACCACGTTGTGGCATGAAAATCTTGGACATATCAGAAAGAAGGGCCGTTGAATACTTCATGGTAATGGTATGGTATCCATATATTCCTTGAGAAGTCATCTATAAATGATACATAGTATACAAAATTACCTAGTGATGAAACTGACATAGGTCCAAACACATCATTGTGCACAAGCTCTAATATCCCTTTCAACCTCTTAGCACCAGAGGGGAAGCTCACCTAATTATGCTTCCCATAACTATTAGGGAGGCAGTAAATTCACATGATGGAAAACTCTCAAAAGAGGCCATGGTTGATGAAATGGCATATTTGGACAAAAATGAGGTTTGGGATCTGGTGGATTTTCTAGCTGGAAAGAAGGCCATTGGAAAGAAACGACTGTTTAAGAAGGAGATGAATTCGCAAGGAAAGGTGGAGAAATACAAATCTTCATTGGTAGGAAAAGATTATTCCCAATTGTTGGGAATTGATTTTTGTGATATTTTTTCTTTTGTTGTGAAGGTAGTTTCTATTAGATTAGTTTTATATGTTGTTTCTGCTTTTGATTTTGAGGTAGAACATATGGATGTGAAGAAAGCATTTCTTCACAGGGATATGTAAGAATAGATCTACATGAAGAAACTTGAAGGCTTTACAGTGAAGGGAGATAAAGAACTATTATGAAAGCTAAAAAGGTCTTTATATGGGTCAAAAAATTCACCAAGGATGTGGTATTAGAAATTTGGTACATTTATATGGGGACATGGCTTCACTAGAGGAAAATACGATCATTATGTATATTTTAAATTAATTAGAGACCATGTTATTTATCTTGTCTTGTATGTGGATAATATGTTGTTGATTCAAAATGACAAAGAAATTATCTAGGATTTGAAGACCCAATTTCCTCCAAACTCGACATGAAGGATATTGGTGCTACTAACTATATTTTGGGCATGGAAGTTGAATGAGAACAGGAAAAGAGGAAGCTATTGTTAAACTAAAGGAAGTATGTTGACAGAATACTATAGAGGTTTAATATGCAGGATAGTAAATCGGTGAAGGTTTCTATTGGTTTAGGTGTAAAGTTATCTTTGATCAGTGTCCGAAAAAACAAGAAGAGGAAGAGGACATGTCCTGTGTTCCATACACAAGTGTAGTTGGTAGCCTAATGTATGCAATGTTATGTACTAGACCAAACATTTCACATGGAGTGTCAAAAACAGGGAGGGATCATTGGATAACAGTGAAGTGGGTTTCTAGGTACTTATGAGGCACTAGTGATTACGGTCTGTGCTACCAAGGAAGACTAGGATTGGATAGAGTTTTGGACATCCTTGGCTTTGTTGTTGCAAAAAGGGCTAAATATCATGGTCTCTGATACAAAGGAAGACTAGGATTGGATAGATTTTGAGACATCCTTGGATTTGTTTATGTAGATAGGGCTAGAGATCTAGATTAGAAAAAATATACAAGTGGGTATGTGTTTAACCTATTTTGAGGTGTTGTCAGTTGGACAAGCAAGAGAGAGTCTGTAGTGGCACTTTCAACTACAAAGGCATAATACTTGGAAACCATTCATAGAAGCAAGGAAGAAGTTTGGTTGGAGAGATCATTTTCAAGTATGGGGTTAGTACAAAAATATATAAGGATAGACAGTGACAGCAAAAGTGAAATTTTTTTGGAAAAGAAAAATGGTTATCATTCAAAGATGAAGCACATTGATGTTTAATACCACTTTGTGAGGGATATGGTTGAGGAGAAAAATTTGTTTCTGGTAAATGTGAATATTTTGAATAATGTTGCAGATGCATTGACGATGTATGTGAGCACTAAGAAGTTTTCTTGGTGTAGAGAAACAATGGGTGTTGTAGGCCTGAACCAATGACTAAGCTATCCTATGACCCCCTCTATGGAAAAGAAAAGAACAAATGGCAGAATGTTGGATGTGAGTTATATTCTTTCCATGATTAGTCGCACATCCAAGGGGTGAAATTTACCACTATTTGTTACAACGAGTGTAGCAGGGGGGTTTTCATGGGGGTTGTATCCCCCCTTGTACTGAGTCTGGGGTAGCATCCCAGGAAATTTGTTTTGGACACTATATTAGGTGGGCAAACATAGCTATGTTTTTGTGCATAGGTTTTGCACATGGTTTTTGGCATGATGGTTTTCTGCCCATGTTATTTGTAGATATAGTCGAGGGAACTAATGTTATGTTATAATCCAAGGTTATTGGATTGGGGTTTATGAATGTTCCGACATGTATATATATTTATTATAACCTTGAAGGGAAATAAAAGTTAATTTGGTTGTAACGATTTTGGGATCCAGGGGAAAATATCTGTGTATTTATCTTGTGTTTCTCGTCATTGTCTATTTTCTGTTTTTGAAGAATTAGTTTGCAGGTAATTTTTGTACAGTGTTAAAACCTACATTTGGTAGGGCTTGTTAATTGCGTAGTTGAGAAACTCAAGAGGCTAGGCCGAAGGCTTAGGGCTTGAGGTTTCCCACCATGTAGTTATAGAGATATTGAGGCCAAGGGATTACACATTGGTGTGGTTCAAGAGCTTATATTTGAGGCTTGATCCTTGAGAGTGTGTAGTTCATAGAGGAGACTTCTTGAAGGAAGGGAGTGCGCAGTTCTACAACACAAGTTTTGGGACTGAGCACTATGAATACATAATGCACAATTCTGGGAGGTAGGGACAACGCATTGCATAGTACCAAGAAGAAATTTTCAGGATTTAGGGTTGATACTAAGAAGTGCATAGTTCAAGAAGGCTGAGTAATGCTAGGTTGCTCGGTCGAGGAGTTTTCTAGATTTAGATAAGTGTGGGATCAATGAGACCAAAGTCAAAATTGATAAAATTTGAGCATGATCACACACTTAGAATAATTTATGACACATTATAGATCACCCAAAACACGTGAAAAACATACTTTCATCAATGTGACAACATTGTGATGGCTTACACGAAGTGCGACAGTAAAGGTACACTTTGCAATGACCATGATGACACTTATTCAACAATCCTTGGAAATGTTAAAATGAGTTTGATACATGTATATATGATAAGAATGATTCACTAACACAAATATAATCCCTTGAAGAAAACCAAAACCACTAATTTGCAATGTGTGACACTTTCGTATGGTAAAAGATAACAATTTTATTTTCTTCAAAACACGATATGAACACTTAACGAAAACTCATTTAATGATTATTAATACTTGAGAGGAAAGTATGAAAAGTCAACGTAGGCTCCAAAATTAGGATGTGGCCCAAAAATTTTGGAGGGTGTTGTAGTAGTGATAAAAATATCCTATCTTGGGAGTGTAGATTCATTGAGTAATACATTTCCAAACTAGTTCATCCTCCCTGTCTGATATGTCGATATGTTGATATACAAAGATTTTAAGATTATAATATAGTTATTCTATTGTTTAAATAAAGGTTGGTGAACTCCCACCTAATTGGATTATAGCCATCCCTCATTCTAGATAAAGGCATGTACAGGGTAAATAAACTAATTAAGATAGTGGAAATCATAGTCCTGTAGTTGTTGAATTAGGTCTTTAAGGAGAATATGAGTGTCACCACTTCTTAGCCACAAATTAAATATAATTTTCAAATTTCATCCATTTACGATGTGACATGATAATGCATCTCCAAAAACATGGAAACAATTAACCATTGTCATCCAAATTATAGAATAAAAATAAGTCAATTTTTTTCGATTGGCAAACCCATTCTTCAATCAAATTTGTAAGTATTTCTTTTTGACAATGGAAATCTAAAGGATAAAGGAGTTTACCAACCTCCAACAAGATTTTGGTTTCAAAAGATTTAGAAAAAATTAAAATATTCCTTATACCCCATCCTTCCAACATTGTTTTGACTTCCAAGGTTTTTAAATTTACTCCTGGAATAACATATTGATCCTATATACCTGATAATGAAAGCTTGAAACATATCCTATGAATTTTCTCAAGGACACTTTTGGGGATCGAAGATAGTGACATCCAATAAAGTAGGATGGCCTCGAAGACTAATTTAACCAATATTATTCTCCATGCTCTAGACAACCATCTAAAGCTCCAAGGCTTTAGTCTCTTCTTTGAGTTTTCAAGTAACCATGCCGAACAAACATTCCAATGACATTTTCATTTTAAATAGTGTTAGAAAATTATATATTACGGAGCAATGGAACACATCAAATAATGTAGAAATATAAACACAGAAAACACACAAAACAAGAGAGACACAGATATACGTGGTTCACCCAGTTTGGGCTACGTCCACCCTGAACAGCCAGTCCTTCCTTTCTATTATCCACAAAATGAAGAGACACAACCTACAGCAATCCGCTGTAATATCCTCTGTCTTCTCTCACAGTCTCCACCTCTCTGTTCTCCTCACACAGAATACACATCTATCACCAGCCTCAATACAATGCCCTCAACAAAGAGAGGGGTTGCCTTCTAGGCAAAAACCCTTAAACTAAACATAAGTTCTACCGTTAGATCATCCGCCTAAATTGAACGGCCTAGATTGACTAGAAATCTACTATACTTTTACAAGGAAATTTACACCTATTGTTAGCTTCGGGGCGCTGCCCCCAAAACCCCCGCCAGGGGGGCTCCCAAAGGTCGCAGCCACCCCCCTTGGACCCCCCCTGCAGTGAATATTTTACGGGCGGTGTTGCCGCCCCCATTTTGAACTGGGGTCCAATGTGGCGGTACATTTGAATATAGAAGATAATCAGGCTCCACACCCAAACAATCTCCCACTTGGAGACTGATTGTAGCAACTCCACCACTGCTCCATTTGCTGGACAATGACTCCTCTTTAGACCTGGCTGTTTCTCATCTTCATCGTCATCCTTGAAGACCAACTGAATCTGAGCATGTTCTCAGTTTCTCCCTGGTTACAACTTTTGTTAGCATATCTGCAGGTTTCTGGCTAGTGTGTATCTTTTCCAGCTTCAACTGTCCATCTTCCAACACTACTTATGAAATGGTACTTGAGCTGTATGTGTTTAGTCCTGGAATGAAATGCTGAGTTCTTTGCAAGATGAATGGCACTTTGGCTATCACTGTATAACGTGCCCTTATCATGCTCCTTCCCCAATTCACCCATAAACCTTTGTAACCAAATCATCTCTTTACTAGCCTCTGTAGCAGCAACATACTCTGCTTCTGTTGTTGAAAGTGCAACAACACTTTGGATTTTTGAAACCCAACTGATAGTTGTTCCACCAAAAGTGAATACATATCCTGTAGTGCTCCTCCTGTTATCTCTGTCACCTACCATATCTACATCAACATATCCCTGTAGAGAAATGTTTGAACCACCAAAGCATAATGCTTGTTCTGTGGTACCTTTCAAATATCTGAGAATCCATTTCACTGCCATCCAATGTTCCTTTCCTGGATTGTTCATGTACCTGCTTACAACTCCCACTGCATGTGCAATATCAGGCCTTGTATAGACCATTGCATACATTAAGCTTCCAAATGCTGATGCACATGGAACCTTAGACATATAATCCACGTCTTCTCGGGTCTTTGGGCACATTTCCTTACTAAGTTTGAAATGGCTAGCAAAAGGTGTACTAATTGGTTTTGCATTATGCATGTTAAATCTTTTCAACACCTTTTGTATGTACTCATTCTGAGACAATGTTAATTTGCGATTTTTCCTGTCTCTAGTTATTCTCATACCAAGGATTTGTTTTGCAGCTCCCAAATCCTTCATTGCAAATGAATTTGCCAATTTTCTTTTGAGCACATTTATTTCCTGCATGTTAGATCCTGCAACAAGCATGTCATCTACATACAATAACAATATAATATAGCTGCCATCATTTTGCTTTTTTCAGATAAACACAATGATCAGAGTGACATCTAGTATAACCTTGTTCAGACATAAACTTGTCAAATTTTAGATACCACTGCCTTGGAGCCTGTTTTAAGCCATACAAGCTCTTCTTCAACTGCACACTAGTTTCTCCTTCCCTTTCACTTCATATCCTTGTGGTTTTTGCATATATATCTCTTCCTCCAAATCCCCATGGAGAAAGGCTACCTTTACATCTAACTGCTCAAGATGAAAATCTTCAACTACTACTAGACTTAAAATAGTTCTACGATTGGAAGTCATTTTTGACAACAGGAAGAAAATATTTCATCAAAACAATAACTTTCTCTGTGCAAACCCCTTCACACAAGTCTAGCTTTTGTAACCTCTGTTTTTCCTCATCTTCTTCCTCAACCTGTAACCATTATTCTTCAATGTAGTCTTCCCTGAAGGAAACCTGACAAATCCCAAGTCTTAGTTAGCATTTAAGGATCCATCCTTCTTCCAGGCTACGTCCACTTTTCCTTGCTTCACCTGCATTGCTTCTTCAAACATTCGGGTTTCACTGGATCAGTCAACAATAAATAATATAATGAAGGAGAGTATCATTCAGGGGGTCTACTTATCTTGGTAGATCTTCTAACACCACTTTCAGGTGTTGGGGTGCCTGTTGCTGTTGTGGTGGTTGTTGCTGTTGTGGTTGTTGATTATTATTATTTTCAGGCACCTTTACTTTTTCAGTGATTTCATCAAGAACTGCATATTCCTTGTTTTCCTTTTCTTGTTTCTTTTCTTGCAACTGATTCTTATACAAGAC
>APFE031520472.1:30421-49654 GCA_000404065.3 Pinus taeda
CCCCCCCGGGGGGGGGGGGCTCCCAAAGGTAGCAGCCGCCCCCCCCTGGACCCCCGCTGCAGCGAATATTTTACGGGCGGCGTTTCCGCCCCCATTTTGAACTGGGGTCCAATGTGGTGGTACTTTTGAATGTAGAAGATAATCAGGCTCCACACCCAAACAAATAGAACATCAACTATTTAATACCATAATAAAAATTGATCAATTCATATGCAAAGAGGCAACAATAAATATCAAAATCAACATCTTTGAGGTCTTATACAAATAAGGTTGATTTCTTGAAATTTATTAACATCCTAGTGGACCAACCAAAAAGGCCCAATATTCCATGATGCTTCTCTGAATTACTTTATAACCCTTTCAAAAAATAAGGATGTCATTAACAAAGAGAATATGGGTCATTCTAAGGTTGGGCGAGATAGAATCCCTTAATACTCCCCCCTTGTTGTGCCCTAAAAATTTTCCCTAGTCAACCCCTCCACCACAAGTACAAATAACAAAGGTGATAGATGACATCCTTGTCTTAAACCCATATCGTCATGAAAAAATGAAGGAATGACCCCACTAATGAGAACAAAAAAGGAGAAGAAGGTAATGCAACCCATTATCCATGTAATAAAATGGATCTCAAATCCTAGGTGAGTAAGTAAAAAGTGAATATATAACCAACTTACCCTGTCAGAAGCCTTAGATAGATATATCTTTAGTAATGCACCTTTATTGTTTTCTACTTTTATGCTAGGAGACCTTCTTGAGCCACCCCAATTTCCTTGAGAATATATCTTTCTTTAAGGAAACCAAACTTCACTCTAAAAACTAAAGTTGATAGAATGACCTTTAACGTTAATGCAATAATTTTAGCCACCACCTTATATATGCAATTACATAGGGAAATTGGATGAATGTCCTTAAAGGATTGAGGACAATAATATTTTGGAATGAGAGAAATGAAGGTATAATTTATGGGGGCATGTGTACGCCCTATTTTCTTGGATTTATCTACCATTGCCAACAAATTAACACCAATATGATCGAGAAGCTCAAGTTATTTTTTAAGGATTCAAAAAGTACACCTATTTATAGTATAATAGGTGACTATTATAGCCTAAAAAGCCACACATATAGAACGTAAGGGAATATTCTATAAAAAAATATGTAATTTACTATTAAATTCGTAAGTTTGTAGTGAATTTATTCCATTTAATCATATATACGTATGGAATAGGTGAAATTTTAAGCAAATGGGCAAACATACTTTTAGAAAATTTATGGAAAATAGCCAAGTGGTGAAAATTTTCCTCTAAAACTATCCTTGGTAGAGCCCAAGAAAAAATTCCATCACCCAACGGTTCAACCCTAGTATTTTATTATTTTGAAAGTTGTGGAGTATTACTTTGAACTCTTCTTCACTTTTTTATTTGAATAAGGATTGGTTATGATCTTCCCTCACAAAGCTTGGGAAAAATAAGGTTATTCATACGATATATGATATAGATACTCTTTCATATTCTTTGAAAAGGTCCTGTAAGTTACACTTACCCATCTAAGCCAAACCATGAAAGGAAGATACCACTTGACTCATAATGTCTTATAGCCTCTCGAATGTATTTTTTATCTTAAGAAATTTGGAATATGCTTGGAAGAACTTTGTTTTTTCATCCCCACAATTATCCAAATTTCCCTACTTTTTAGTCTCGATTCCACCTCCCTTTCCTCCAAAATATTCTATTTCAATCCTTCGAAATCCTATAATTCCTTGTTGGCTTGAGGGGGCCTCACCCAAGTTCAATGTTATTAAGCCAAACAAATCCCTACACTACTCGCCCTTTCGGCATCAGCCCATGGAGTGTGGACTGAAGTCTCACTTGAAGTAGAATGGGGGGATGCTGGAACCAAGTTTCCACACCCTGGGATGGTTGTGATGTCATTTGATCTATTCTATCCCTGCCTTCATGCAGGTGATCCCGCTCTAGGGCTTGTAAGACAAATACTTTATTCCAGCTTTCAATACCTTCGCGAAAGTATACGATCGACCTTCATGCAGCCCTAACCTGGGGCTCAGGTACTTTCACATTGTTATCATTCATGTTTCATAGACATCATTCAATATTCTCTCCGATCAAATCCATATATCATTTGAAGATATCTTTCAATATCCTTTAGATCTTGCTCACATTTTTGTCATTTTTGGTGTGACCATTTCATAGTGACAATTTTAACATTCTTTAGTCTAGTGAACTAGATAGGAGCAAAAGATCATAGATCCTAATCATAGGGTACCCAATTGTCCTTAACGAGTAAAAGAAAATTTCTCTCCCTTATCCATGTAAGATTAAACTTGAAACGAATGACAGTTTTTCAAGAGTTTCTAGTTATTTCCAGTAGCATAGGAAAATGATCCAACTCTCCCCCACTACTTCCCCACTAACAAAAATAAAAGGATAATTCCTTAAACTCTTCTATTAAAAGGAAGTGGTCAAGATGCTTTTCAATCTTTCCTTCCCTCGATCACTTATTCCTCCAAATTGGATTAAGATTTACATGATCTATATCAACCAATCTCTCATCCATCAAGATGTTAGTGAAAAAATATGACATAGCCTTGAGTCTAGCCCTAGGACCCCAAACTTCCTCAAAACCCAAAGAGAGGTTGAGATCCCTACCAAGAATGAGGCTATCTACTTTCAGAAAAATAATTTTGAAAATTAAGCACAAAAAATATTAAGCACAAAAAATACCATATCCATATTTCTTTAGAAACATTCAAGTCACAGACCATAATCACAGGCCCAATATTTTGGACCTTTATGGAACAAGTTTTCCACCAGATAACTAGGTTCCCATACCTAACCCCAGCATCAGTCCCAATTAAGTTATAATATTTTAAACATCCTTCAAAGGTCACAACAATTTTAGATTCATCCCACATGGTTTCTTGTAGTAGAATAAGACCTATTTGGTTGGTCTCCACCAACCTCTTCATGATAGATTTTTTGTAAGGGTTTGCCACATATATGTAGTTTAGGAGTAGAAATTTCATGGGGAAACTATTTCAAGAGCAATGATTCTCTAAGTTTCCAAAAAATGGATAGTTGCATCCTAGCATCCATATCCTAATATTTTGATAACTGAGATCATTCTCCCTGACTACAATTGATAAGCAAGGTCACTCGATTTTGTCCCAACCCCTCTATTAATTTACCTACTACAATGGATGATGAAATGGAACTATTTTTGAGATGATAGATAATTTGATTCCCCTATGATTCTCTAAAATATTTAGTTTGGGATTGAGAAGATGAATGTGAAGGGTTTCGTAGAGACTGTATCAAAGTACACTAGGCAAGAGGGGGACTAGGAGAAAAAAAAGGAAATGAGCCAAAGACCGTAGAGGGAAGACTCAAAGCTTTAATAGGTTCAAACCAATGGAATTAATACAAATATAAAATGAGGTTGGGGAAGAGGGGGTATACATGTAAAAGAGTTGAACCCCTAGAAAAACCCAAGTGTAGCTGGTTGTTTGAAGAATCATGGGCCACCTTGTCCATAGTCTCAATTTGAACAATTGACATTTCGTAATATGCTTGCTCCCAATTAAAAACACCATGCAACACTTCCTTTGTATTTTTTATTGCAGGGAATCATCTATTCAATTCCTTGTTGATGGAAGTAACCATACCTTTCAAGTTTGAAGCATGTCTCTTATTTTACTAGGTGCTTGTGTTGGCAACAATTACGAAGTCTAGATTTTGAATATAGGATTTTTCCCATGACTAATAAAATTTATTAAACAAATACCTATATGATGCCTAATGAAAGCACCAATTATCCTATGGTTCCGAAAGGCATACTTACACCTAGATAAGTTCCCATGGAATTTCCTAGATCTCTAAAACTCTCTTCATTCGATAACTCCACAGTAGACCTAGTAGGCAAACCCAAATAGAAATAACATCTATGATTTTGCATAAAAAAGTGGCATCCACTTCTTTAGAAGGATTGGGTCGAATCAATACATGAGTTACTTTTAAGTTCCCTCCCAATTTCCTTAAAAAACAAAACTTTTAAGAAAAACCACCCCATTGACATTGTCTATATCATATGGAGTAGATTGGAAATATTGCTCCACGTAGAAGCCACTCAATTATTGAAAACATTTAGCTTCAACTAATGTTCATATTCCCACCAAAGAGAATCCATGTCTTCCATATTAATAACATGAGGAATTTTGATATTCTCCCTAATGACAAGTTTGGAAGACCTTCTTGTTGACTTAACGCATTTTCTCCTCTTTCAACCAAGATCCACACACCATTGAAAGGAAAAGGGAACCATATTAGTGGAAGGAAGGCTAAAATTTATCTGAAAGGATCAAGCATCATTTTCCATAGCCTTATTTGTGACTCCATCAGGTCTACTCAGTATTGGATAAAGAGGAGAGTGTAAACCCCCTAGAGTTCGCAAGCCAGCATCAAGTGACATAAAATGAGCTAAAGTAGGAAAGAATTATCCAAAGCATAGATCTGTTTGCAAGAACCATTTAAACCTTGAGAATAGAGATATCTAGAAATTTCCTTGAGAAAACCTCCTTTACAGAAAACCTAGGCCATCAAAATTTAGCTTCCAGAGACCTACATAAAATAAAACCTGCAGGATTGTCTTCTTGGCATTAACATAAGGATATAGATCATAGGTCTTAATCTCATCAACCTCTTCATCACTCTATATATGTTTTTAAATATCTTTCATTTATGTTCGATCACATATTTGTAGTTTGTTAATCTGTTTTATTCTGAAGAATTAAAGATCCCATGCTATATTTCATGCCTCACTTGGTTTCTGTTGAAGGAATTTAACATGTGGAACATCCCATCCATTTTACTATATTTGTTTGATATTAAAAAAATTTTGGGACTTGGTCACGTTCTTTATAGTGGCCTAATAAGAAAGTACTAATATAAAATAAAGTATTCCTCTAAGTGTTCTAGTACTAAGAAAGGTCTAGGTCCAAGCAATTGAAGCCTTGGAGGTTTTAGAACATTCAATATGTTGACTTTAGTTTGTAGCTAAACCCACTACTGAAAACTCAAATCCCTTCCCTTCTATTTCCTGGTCTTACCACTGTTCGAGAATGTCATTCAAACCACCTACTAGGTGTCAAAATCGTCCATCCAAATGTCCTAGTTCAGTTTTAGGTAGTCGAGTTTAGTCAAGTTTCACTCCAATCATTTATTACTAATGTTTCCAATGTAATATTATTTATGTTATTAAACCATCTCACAAAAAGATAGAGAATATAGATCAACACTTCAATCTCAGCCTCTTCAAGTCGGAAACCTCCTTTTCATTACACAAATGAATAATTCTTGGATGATACAAATGACAATACATCGTTTCTATATACAGGAGTCTAATGGGTCCCAATAAAATCAAAGCCTACATAACAATAATATTGTAGGAGCACAACAATAACAATAGTGGGCTTCTATGGAGCATAATAATAAGAACATGGGGACTCTATGGGAACAACAATACAGTAAGGGGGTGGCACTAATAACAATAAGGGGTTACACTAGTAGTATTGGGACCTAACATGTCATTATGGATGCTTCTGTATAAACTTGTCATGCTCCCATGTGGAATCTTCGATGGTAAGTTATTCCAGTTGATGAGATACTCAAAAATTGATTGATTTCATAGTTGTTGATTTCTTGTTTTCGTGATTGCTTACGGTTCCAATATGATTTCTCCTTCCTCATCAAGTTTTGGAAATATTGTTTGAACTCAGATCTCCTCACCTCTAACCTTATTTAAGAATGAAACATGGAAAACTAGGCACACTCGAGAAGATAGATGAAGCTCCAATTTGTATGTCATAGTACCAATATTTTGTAACACCTTTTATGGACCATAACACTCTGGTGATAATTTATTACCCTTCTTAGCTTGCTTGAGGGACATTTCTTTGTATGGTTGTAGTCATAGAAATACAAAGTCACTACATCAAAAATTATTTCATTGCGATGTTGATCTCCCTGTCATTTCATTCTATTCTATGCCAAATGAATTTATCCTTTAAGAATTTGAGAACTTGCTTTTGATGCTCGATGTGATCTTCCACTGCTTGAACCTTAGAATTTTCTTTTAATGATGATGTGATGGACGGTGTATGATATCTATGAAGTGTCATATATGGGGTCATTTTTGTTATAGTATGGAAGGAAGTGCTATACCACCATTTAGCTAGAGGCAACCACTTAACCCATTATGTCTGTTTATCAGATAGAAAGAAACAAAGACATCCTTCCAAACATTTGTTCACTATCTCAGTTTTCCCATGAGATTGAGGATGATAAGATGAGCTATGAGCTAATTGGGTACCCAAATATTCTACCTCTTTTACTCCAAAGAAACATTTGGATATTTTTCTATATAATTGCTTCTCCTCCAATAGTTTGAGCACCATGTCAACATGTGGAACATGATCCTTCCAAGACTTGCCATAGATTAGTATATCGTCAAAAAATACAAACACAAATTTTCTAAGGAAGGGTTTGAAAATGGAATTCATCAAACCTTCAAATGTAGAAGGTGCATTGGTAAGGAAAAAAGGCATGAACAAAAATTCATAATGACCCTCATGAGTTCTAAAGGTTGTTTTTGGAATGTTTTCAATCTTCATTTGGATTTGATGATATCTTGAATGAAGGTCCAACATGGTGAAGTAAATTGTTGCATGTAATTCGTCCAATAATTCATCAATTCCAGGAACGAGAAATTTACCTTTAATTGTAAGCTTGTTGAGCTCCCTATAATCCAGACACTTGCACCATGATCCATCCTTCTTGTTTACCAATACCATTGGAGTAGAGAAAGAACTTTGACTAGCTTGAATTATACCAACCTCTAGCATTTCTACAACCATACATTCAATTTCACTCTTTTGGGCATATGGATGTTTGCAAGGCTTGCTGTTTGGCGGGAAACTTCCTGGAATCAAATGAATAGCATGATCATGATCAAGAATAGGTGGGAGGCCTTTGGGTGTCTCAAATACCTTGGAATGATTGTCCAAAACGTTTTAGAGATCTAGAGAAACATATGATTTCAATGTGGGAACCTCTAGTGAACATAATTGTGCAATTACGCCCCAATGTTCTTTCTTTAGAAGCTTTTTCATGTTGTTAGAGTTGATTATCTTTACCAGTTTCCATGTGATACCCGCTAATTCAACTTCCTTTCCTTCCCAAAAAAAATTCAAGAAACATTCTTGAAAATTAAAAGCTATTGTACCTAAAGATTTCTAGCACATCATCTGCACCACCCATTGGAATGGAAAGCATTTGACTATTCAAGACATATTTTCTCATGGATATCTTGATAGCATGGAACTTTCCAAAGCAATTTATGGTTCCTCCATTTGCAACCATTACTTGAAACTCTGGTACTAGATATAGGAAGCAATTGAATTCCTTGGCTATCTTACAATGAATAAAATTATGGCTACTACCCGAATCAATCAACACTATTACCTTTTTCTTCTTGATATGACCTTCTATCTTGAGAGTTTTAGGAGTGATAATTCATGTCAATGGCTTACAAGATATGGTCATATTCATTTCTTCTTTCTCTAGGACTGGTTCTTGGTGTATATATTCTTCTTTTGATGTTTCATGTTCCTTTTCTTGCTCCTCTTGCCCATCTATGTAAATTAATTTCTTCTCAGCACACTAATGACCTTTAGTATATTTTATATCAAAGTTTTAAGAAAGCCCATTTTCTCTTTTTTCTTCCAATTGTTGTGGTTTCAACCTTGTAGGTGGTGAAAGGCTAGGAGCAACAACACTTCCATGTTTACAGTTGTGAGTGGTAGAATTCTTTGTTGCCATAATTTTTCTTTCCATTTTTCTTGTCAACCTAAATGCCTTCTGCAATGAATCAAGTTCCTAGAGGTGAACCTCATGTTGGATGTTGTCCTATAAAGTCCCAATGAAAACATCAACCCTATGATCCTTTGTAATATCTTTTACCCTTATATTCAATTTTTGGAAGTCTTCAATGTGCTCCATCATTGAACCCTTTTGTTTGAGACTTATCAATTGGCTAAAAAAGGTGTTACTTTTTGTATCCTCATAATGTGCTATAATTTGTTTTGTAAAAATTACCCAAGTGATAAATTTTCTACTAGAGAAAAGCCATCCCATACAAACTAATTTGGTTTCAATTATAAAGTTGCAATGTGTACCTTTTGTGTGTTTTGCACATTATGGAGATCAAAATATTGCTCCATCTATAGTATTCATGTTATGGGATCCTTGTCATCAAACTTCCTCATATCGATATTTGGAGCATGGTGGGTCTTAAATCCAACGTTAGAGTCAATGAAATCATGATTAACATTTATTTTGTTCTAATCATGAGTTTCCTTTACTACCCTTTCAGCATTAGTAAGAATTTCTTGTAGCAACATTCTCAAATTTGTCTTCAAATCTTCCATGTTGACTTTAATTTTTTCTTCTATTCCATCCATCTTAGCTTCCACGTATTTATTTAAACCATCCATATTAGTTTCCACACCATCCATCTTAGCTTCTGTTACTTTTTGTGAGAGTGAATTTTGTTGCACTTGGTCTCGTAACTTTGATATATCATGTTGCATTTATTCCTCTTCTTCAGAAATCACGATAGAGCTTTCAGGTTGCTTTCTAGGTGTTTACATTTTCTTTCTTCAGGACATCATATAATGATAATAATGCTTCACTATGCCCTTTGAATTCCTTCAAACCAATTTTTCAACCGAACTTATACAAAATATAAAAAAATTACACACCTTTTTTCACTTTGTAGGAACTCGATATTGAATCTGTCATATGTCTATAATTTTCAATCTTCAAGTTCTGTAACTACATCTTGTGATATCCATGTAAATCCTCTTTCCAAACCTGCAATTCTAATGGAGATTGGATTCTCCAAGGAAGCATTATGTCAAACCTCCCACGATGACTTGATTATAGACTCCTTCAGTAGAGAATTCTTGTATGAAGTGCCACATTTCAACCTTAGAACCTGAAACCAATACACAGAAACATACTAGCCATCTGATTTCTATAATGTTTTACGAAATTTCAATATGATACTTAGCTCGAAGGTTACGACTATTTTCCCCAGGTTACCTATTGGGATATAATTTGGGAGCCTTCAAATACTCTAAACGGCTTGGACAATATTGTCATAAATATAGTGCAACAAGATTTGGAACTCGGTGTTATAGACATATTTGAGCACTTCAACCCCAATCACATACGTTGATAAACCAAGGTAACTTTAACCCCTAAAAGTGTTTTTTCATACCCTAAAGGATCATGGTTAACTGATTACATCATTTCTCAAAAGTTCCACTTGAAAAGCCACTCAGAACTGGCCAAAACTGGACCATACTGACTGCTCCATGGTCAAGGTGTGATGCATACTAGCTGTTGCCCTAGACAGGTGCGACGCATATTGAAAGAGCCTTCTATGGGGTGTGATGAGTGAGAATAGACAAATGGCAAAGATAGTTTGCTAAGTGGATGTTCATGGAATCTTCTAGAAACTTCTCATATGACACTCGCCTCTCTGAATTCGCCCAAGGATGAGTAAGAGATTAAAGAAATTTCCAAGTAGAACCAAGAACTATCAGTGGAATGACACTAATAAAAAACCAAGAGCTGACTCACACCCTTGCAAGACATCTATAAATGGATCTCTCATCTGAGAGATCTATAGGCTGCAATTTTGTAATTTGTAAGGAAGTGGTGCTGGTTTCTCTTTGAGAAGAGACATTGTATTGTTGGGTGATCTTGCTTTTTATGAGGTGAAGAGGGCTTTGATGTTGGGAGGATGATGCTGGATCAGACAGCTGGGTTGTAATCCTCTCTTCTACTATTAATAAAGCTATTTTATTTTTCCTCAATATAATCATGTATTTGTGAATGCAATTGTATGGTCAATGTATTTATAATTCTGCATTTTTTATGGTATTATAGATCAATATGATTTCATGGTTTTTTGTTTCTTTGCCTCTACATGTATTCTCTAAAGCGAGAAAAGTAGGAGAGGAGTGGTAATCTCTATCAAGGGAGAGAGGAAACAAGCAAGGAGCCAAGTGGAAGATCCAAGTTGGCCCTCTTTTCTTCTCTCTTATCTATCATACATAAAGGAAATCACAATTTTCTTTGATTGTTTGTTTCTAATATAGCTACTTGTCTTAGTGGGACTAGCAAATCAAAAAGGCACTAATTTTCCTGGAAACACTTGGACCCGAGCTTCATCAATATTTATGCTCAAATGGGTTTTAATGTTAGAGTCTGAACAATCATAGAAAAAACATTATAACGAAAATTCCACGATGACATGTTTGCAATGGAATTATGGAGCTTGTAAAAACCCTAACTTACTCAGATCATATCTATGAAAATATAGGGCAACAAGGTATAACATTCATACCCACGGTTCAGAATGATCTTGACTCAAATGGGTTTGTGTTTTGGCTTCTGAAATTGTGTATAGAAAACGTTATAGCGAAATTTCCACGATGACTTGTTTGGAGCAGCTAATCCCTAGAATCCAAAGGCTTTGATACCAAATGTTATGAAAGCAGCTCACAAAAAGATAGAAAAGATAGATAAATGACTTCAAAATCAGCCTCTTCGAGGGGGAAACTTCCTTTATATTACACAAATGAACAATTCCTGAATGACACAAATGATAAGACCTCCTTTCTATATATAGGAGTCTAAGCGGTACTAATACAATGAGAGCCTACATAAGAATAATATTATAGGGGCATAACAATAACAATAGTGGGCTTCTGTGGGGCATAATAATAACAACATGGTGACTGTATGTGCACAATAATACAATAAGGAAGTTTCACTAATAAAAATAAGGGGTTTGACTAGTAGTATATGGATCTAACAATTTAATTGATTTGTAATAATGAGAAGATAGATACACGGTTCCATGATTTCTCTCGAATATTTCTCATGGTGTTAGAGCAAAGAGGCCAGGTTGCATAAGACTCAAAATAGACCAATGTCTCAATGTTTTTTGTAGCAAATGTGTTCATATTTCATAGACGAGAGGCCAAGGAGAAAAGTGTGAAAGAAGCTTGAATTCCACACTTGTAAAGAAGAGGAAGTGCTCCAATTGTCCACATGTAAAAATATCAAGTGCATCACTTTCACATCTTAGCCAAGATGAAACTGTCAAAAAACTTCTCCAAGTTTCAAAATTTTAGAAAAGTTAAAATCTCCACACCCCGTGCAATGACGGGTTGTGCAAAATTGTACTGAGGCCTTGCTGAGAACTCCAAAAATGACAGAATTTTAAAAAGCAAGGGAACCTTTTTTTCTGAAGGTATGAAAGGTTGTTTTGGTTCTCCACTAAACAACCAATGACTCAATTCAAAAATAAAGTCAAACGTCAAACTTCATTTTACTCTTCAGTCTTTTAAGTGGCCTTATGTCATTCATTTAAGAGCTTTGTTGTTATGAATTCATTGAACAAGTTTTCTTATGATGGGTTATGTGATTTCAAAAGAGCTTAAAGAGCTTATTTTTTTTAAAAGGACTTCCCTCATAATATTCATGTATGGGATATTGTAATATTCTTTTAAGAGGGGTTCTCATTTAAAAAAATAAAAAGTTTCTTATTCAAATTTTATTAAAAAGAGCTTGAATTATAAAAAGAATGGAGGACTGCATTTTTTAAAAAGGATATATTTTTTTAAAAATACTTTGAAAAGGAGATTGAAAAAAGGGGGCATTGTTCCAATTGGCTCTGGGTATTTTTAATTTTTTTTTTTTTTGTAAAATATTTTGTGAAAGAATATCCTTTGTAGAAATTTTTTAGACCCGCTTATTTCATAGTAGCAGAGAGGCCACTATGTTTGTAGTTTGATTGGCTTGTTGAGTTGTAGTGAACGACCACAAAGGTGATTTTATTACAACAAAGTACAATGTCTACAAGTTGATTTTCTTGTTGAGCCACAACAAATGGGAAAAGCCAAAAGGTTAAGAATGTGGAACTAATAATAGTAGATGTTTAAAATATTTTTATATTTGGAGGTGAAGAGGCAAAATGATGCCTTCACATTAAAATGCATAAAATAATTTGTGGATGACAACATTCTTACCCAGATTTCAAATGTTAAGAGAGCCAAAGAGGCTCGTGATACCCTTAAGAAGAGTTTTGTTCTAAGGAGGAGTATTGAAGTGGAAGATGAAGGTGGATCTATAGAATGTGATATAGAACAAGAGTAAAATTTTGGTGAATCTCACTATGCTTAGCCACACGTGAATGACGAGTGAAAAATTTGTACAAGTATCAGAGAAGGAGCACATATATGCTCCTAAACTCCATTATGCACATCCACAAGTGGAACATTTTTTGGTGATTCGAGACACAGAGCTTCTTGATGACAACGTGGTGAATATATGAACAAATATAGCAACAAAGCATGTTGATAAGAACTTGGCGATTCGAGCAATACAACTTGTCGATCACAATTTGTTGAATCCAGCAACAAAGCTAAACTACTATTGGAACAGTCAATATGATGGTGAATCCATCAACTAATATTGCTGATGTAAATTTTGATGAATACCTGTTACCTAAAGATGAATGGTTGCAAATGATGCAACAATGTTATTCAGTGAGAAAAGTTCACTTAAATATGAAAAGAATGTAGAAGACAACTTGTCTACAATAGCAACAAAAGAGACATAGAGACGTACATATATAGAGGCAGAGGCAAAGAAGGAAGCCCACAAAGACAAAAAAATTGCCACAGAAGGAAGCCAAAGAGGAGAAAGATCTCATTGCAGAGCAGTAGGAACATGACCAATGTTGTTCTACAAATATTTTTAATTCTAACATTGATTTCTTGTGTGCACGTAAAAATGATGATTATGAGGAAGAGTTGTGTTTCCTTGAAGCATGGCTTGCAACACCATGCCTTCATAAAGTCTACATAGAAGCTCCAAAAATGAATGTTGAAGACAACTTGGATGATAAAAACATCAATGAAATTTTCACATATTTCAGTCGTGAAGAAATATTTTTTTATTATAAACTTATGTTACAACAAAATGATGATGAAGATGACAGAACAAAAGGTAATGCATGTTAGCAACCCACATACAAGTCATTTTTTGAAGAATTCAACAACATTATTAGACAACCTAAAACAATGGAATACTTTCACGAGCAAATGAAGAAATTGAAATTTGAAGCCTACAACAAGAAGAAAAAGCTGAAACAGCTTAGAGGAAGAGGAGAAGAAGAAAATTAAATGTAGTTGAAGTCAATTTTTAAATAAGTATCTTAATTAAATTTTTATGTGATTGTAATTAAGGGGGAGTGTTGGAGAATCTAATTCCAACCATCTACTAAGTGTCAAAACCATTCATCCAAGTGTCATAGTTCAATTTCAGTTAGTCAAGTTTAGTCAAGTTTCACTCATGTGATTCATTACTGATGTTTCCAATGTAATCTTATTTAAATGATTTGTAATAATTAGAAGAGAGATACTCTTCTCCATGCTAGTTTTCATGTTTTGTAAATCCTAAGTTACCCATAATACCTTTAAGGTCCAATTTCTCGAAGTAATGTGAAGAGATGTGTTGGGAATAATATTGCTATTATCGTCTTTGTCTTCTTTTAATATAAGAAAACCTGTTTACAATATTGTATCGTCACAAACTCATACCAGTACGTAGGTACCCACGTGCAAAAGGCTAAAACCATATCTCATTCTCCATCTTCTACTGGAAGGGAGCTACAACCCCCTATCTCTTGAACTAGCCGATATGTTTACTAGTATGTAGGTGCCAGCCTATAGAAGGCTCCAACCTTCACTCGTTCTACAGCTGCTACTCGAAGGGAGCTCCAACCCCCTCGCTCTTGTGTTATCCAATATGTTTACCAGTATGTAGGCAATGGCCTATAGAAGGCTATGACCTTATCTCTTCCTCCAGGGACCACGTTTCATAAATTTTGAAACTGGAAAATCCTGGTACACAACAACGCAATATGAAGGCCATGTTTCATCAAGTTTTCACACTGGACAGATGAGCAACATTGAAGCTCAAAATAAATCACCAGCGTAATACAAATAATCACTAAAAACCCATCAACACTGATGCATATCACAATCAATCAATTTGAACATTGACAACACTATGACAAGAACACAGTCACTAAAACACAGAGTAGAACTCGGAACTCTGCATCAACAACTAGAACCAATTGCAACTTCAAACATCGTATCTCATAATGTATACACTACTTTTAAGTACGAAACCAATGCGTACACATCCCTTGACCAAGGTGAACTAGCGTATACATTTGCAAATACTAACTAAGAACTTCACAACTATTCCAATCTTCAGTCATACCTAGATCATAATATTTATAGACTAAAACATGCATTAGCATCTAGATCTAGATTATCCATGAATAGACCATGTAATGATAACACATTTCAGGTCTTATGATCTTGATCCATCATCATATCTTATCCATCATCAACCGCTTAAGTTCAACCTTAGTTCAGATCAAGCAAAGGCGCAGAAACCCATAACATGCATATATTCTCTTTATAAGATATTCATTACTTCAACACTTATCCTTTTGATCTTCTCCTTCTTATATACCTATATCCTTTTTCAATACCTCGAATCAAAACCTCAGACCAATACATCGGACCAAAACCTCAAACCAAAACCTCGGACCAAAACCTCAGACCAATACATCAGACCAAAACCTTTATTTTCCATCCCATATGCGCTTTTCCTTCTATGAAAGTGTGTGCATATGTATACGCTCCTTTTCTGTTGTTAACCCACGTGTGTACACTGCTTGGAAAAAGTGAACCAACATATACTTCTTATGTAAACCATTCTTTTGCTTCAATATCTGGATTCTGATTTTTAATCCTTCTTAACCTATTTGTCATGCGGAAAGAGTTATTTTTGCTGAGAAAACTAACCTCCCTAGGAGTCTAAGACTCTCGAGTGACAAACAAGACAATTAAGAGCAATCCTTCTCTAAACATACATTATTCTATGAGAAACCAAGTGTTTCTCGATCCTACCTCAAGTCCAACACTTGTTGTAGCAGTCCAGCCTCGTCAATCCAGATGAGCTCCTCCTTCACTTTGAAACCTGCATACACTAACAATCAAACTATTACATAACACCTGAATAATCCATAAAACAAAGCATATTCAACATATAGACCAAGGAGTATATGAAGCAATTCATTAACAACAAATCAGAGAAGAATGGACTTATTTGTATTAATAGGAAACAAAAGAAACCATTACAACCTGAGCCTTGGTGTTGTGCAAGTTCCTCCCAGGGTCCAGCAAGAGTTTTCCTCTACTTTGAAAAGCTCACCCACTTCCAATTGAAACAAGAAAGGATGGTAATCTCTCCTCACAAGCTTACAATGGAAGTCCTAATTCCAGCAGCATCTACCCTTTGGAATGTTCAGCTTTCAACCTCCCCTCCTCTGGCCCAAGGCCTGTATTTATAGTGTTCTAGAGGAAGTTAGTCAGTTCCAACATGAATGGGATACTCCCTCTTTTGGATGGGGTAGCTCCTCTCTTGATGGGATAAGTTCCTCTACCATAGGGATGCATGAACCATCTGGAGGCGCTCAATACACGTCAAACACTCTTCTAGAAATCTCTAGAAGTGACCACAAGTAACTTTTTTAAGATGAAACTCGCGCCTTTTGACCTTTACAGGAGTACGCACCCATCCCTTGGCTTACAGAGCGTACAAGTACGCAGGTACAATGAGCTTGGAATGCGTACACGCAAGCAAGGTAGAGAGAACCTGCGTACCCAGAGATAAACATGATTTTTAATGACTTTCTCTCTTTTTTGAAGTTTGACATGGAGAGCAGAGGTATAAAGCTTGACAAGGAGGATAATATGACTATTGATGGAGCCATATTAACTGCAGATAGTCATGGTGACAAATTTCAGTGTAACAGATTGCCCCCTAAAGTGCGAAGCCTGTAATAGATAAGGGTTTTATATCATCTAGGAAGGGTGAAGTACTTTATCATTTCAAGGATTATCTTGCGGAGAGCCCAGTCAGAACCTGCAATTTTCAACACAAAATTCATGTATAAGATTATATCATCGCTGAGCTAGGCATTCCCATACTCAGATCAAAAACTTTAACTAACGGACTAACTACTACTCTGATATAGGAATGATTTCGTAGTACATCATAACTATAGACTCATGTAGACACAGTATGGACGCAACCATCTGTTTATAATTGGTCTACAATATAATGAATACAAAACTCCTCGCAGCCTGGATGGTGGAAACTAGATCCAAGATCTTCATTTCTACTTCCAGAAATGGTACGATTCTAGCCATGCGAAGAAATGAGTCGATGTCGAACATGGTAGAAACCACTTGATTACCAGTCGATGATGTAAACTGTTAACAAGTGTGAGAAAGACCACCAGTGATGTCAATGGTTCTCAAAGTACCCAGTACAATCCATGAGATGTGAATGAATGAGTCGATGTCGAACATTTCACGGAGTCCTTCGATCGAAATTCAATGATGTAAACTATCGTCAAAGAAGAAACCTGCCATTGATGCATGCAGACTTCAAGGTACTGACGATTTCTAAGTCATCTCTCTAGATAATGTGCTGATGTCGATAGAAAGCGACCCGTCGTAGGCAAGCCCACAACACGAAATCATAGTTCAAGTTGAAGAAATGTTGCTGTAAGGACTGACTCAGAGATGGTCAAAATGGATGACAGGTATTTTGTAGTTGAATGTTTTGTTTGCAGACCTCTTGAACACATAACGACACAACAGATGGCTTGGTGATGATTTCCCCAAAGTTAATACCCAGAAACTGGCTGAAGACTTTCAATATGGTTTGATCAACTGTTAGGTAAAGGATTTCCCAACCCAGGTGAATGAAAGTGTCGTGTTCAAAAGTGGTTATAAAGTATGACAAACAGACTCGTTTTTCTCTCTTTTCCCCCACCATTTCTGGCAAGTACCTCTTTATTTTTTACAAGCTTGAGGAGGATAACATATGCTTGATTATAAGCTCACCCTTCGGGTGAGTCCAACTTAGTTTAAATGCGAACCCTAAGTAGGAGTGGTTCGTTCTTGTTTGTAATGGAACATGTCCTTTACTGTCGAATTTTAACGAGTCCAGTATAGGAGAAACTCGGTGTTTTTCATTTTTAGAGAGTCTGAAAAAACTAAATAAGACTCCAGGGTTTGATGTTTTCGTAAATTTGTGTCTCCCAAGCCCGAAAAAGTATAAAATAATACTTGAGAGAACCGCTTGATATTTTACAACCAAGGAGTACTTTTCATTATTAGTGTCTTTGATCCGAAAAAGTAAAAGAGTGACCAAGGAAACGTTGTTTTATAACCAATATCGGATTTGAAACGACAAAAATCCGGCGATATTTTTATTTTTTTACGGTCGAAAAAGAGCTGTAAATCGACCATCTTTTAATTCCGTTTTAACGAGCTTAAAAGAAAAACTCGGCAATATTTTCATTTTTTTAGGAGTCAGAAAGGGCTTAAAAGGTGACTCTGAGGTTTCACTTTTTTGTAAGTTTTAACTAGTTCGAAAAATTGATAAAAATGTACTCTTATGGTTTTCACTTTTTCGTAAGTTTTAATGAGTTCGAAAAAATGATAAAAATGTACTCATATGGCCGAATTTCAATTTAATTTATGAGCAGGAAAAGACGGAAAGAACTCGGCATTTTCATTTGTTTTACGAGAATGAAAGATAGCAAAATAATCTCGAGATTTTCATGAGTTTAACGAGTCTTTGAAAATAACTGAAATTGACTCGAGATAGGTTTCATTTTTACAAAAGGTTGAAACGGAGAAAAACTATGCTTCAAAGTAGTTTCATTTTTACACAAGCTTGAAACAGAGAGAAAACTGTGCTTGATGCCCCCTAAGCATAACTGCTAGAGCACATGCCCCCCAGCTTCATTTCATTCAACCAGTTGGATGAAAAAGGTTCAGTTACGAGATCATTTGAAAGACTCGACCTAAAACTATAAGAAAATTATGCAAAAAACTGAAATAACTAACCTAAATATACAACTTAACATTTATGAGAACTAGTCAAACTCTCGACTCAATTAGAGGAGGATTTGTTTCATTTTTTAACGAGCTTGACACAGGAAAATAACTATGCTCGGATTCGGTTTCATGTTTACGCAAGCTTGAAATGAAAAACTATGCTTGTTATAAGTTCACATGCCCCCAGCATAATGACGCAAATCAAGGTACATGCCCCTCAAGCTTCATTGCATTCAACTAGGTGGATGAAATGAAGGTTTACTTTCAAAATCTTGGAAAGACTCGTGGGAGTTGTTTCATTTTTTAGTGAGGTTGACACAGGAAAAGACCTATCCTCAAAAACCTTGTTTCATTTTTTAAATGAGCTTGACACAAGATAAGGAACTATGCTCATAACTACTCTCTACAATCTACCTAACAAAGAACTATACTCTAAAAAACCTTGATTCATTTTTTAACGAGCTTGACACAAGACAAGGAACTATGCTCATGACTATTCTCTACAATCTACCTATATAACCTATGACTCATTGTTTCATTTTTTAACGAGCTTGACACAAGACAGGGAACTATGCTCATGACTCCTTGTTTCATTTTTTAACGAGCTTGACACAAGACAAGGAACTATGCTCATGACTCCTTGTTTCATTTTTTAACGAGCTTGACACAAGACAAGGAACTATGCTCATGACTCCTTATTTCATTTTTTAACGAGCTTGACATAAGACAAGGAACTATGCTCAAGTCTACTCTCTACAATCTACCTATATAACCTATCCTTGTTTCATTTTTGAACGAGGTTGACACAAGACAAGGAACTATCCTCGAACCTGATTCATTTTTTAGCGAGGTTGACTTAGTAACAGGAACTTTCCTCGAAACAACTGATTCATTTTTTAAGGAGGTTGACACAGGAAAAGAACTCTCCTCATGACAGCCTGTTTCATTTTTTAATGAGGTTGATACAGGAAAAAACTATCCTCATGGCAGCCTGTTTCATTTTTTAACAAGGTTGATACAGGAAAAAACTATCCTCGCGCTCACTGATCATGGCTTCCAACTGGAAGAAAGACATGTCAATGGACACA
>APFE031520478.1:0-29889 GCA_000404065.3 Pinus taeda
CTAACTGTCATGAGCAAACCCAACAATCAAATTTAATCTAGAGATTCAAAACCTTCACAAATTCTAGCATTCAAATCTATACTCAACATTTACTGAACTACATATCTCTAGTGATTAAAAAAAACTTCTATTCACAAAAAACTTTACTCAATCAAATCTTCAAATGCTAGTACCAGACCTTCTATTTGCAAAAACCATTTAATCATTACTCAACAAGAATCCTATGATGATGGCATTTCTTACTTGAAGCAATCAAACAACCTGTACTAATAACCATTCGACCATTAAACTATTGATATAAATAACAATTCATTCCTGAAGCAAATAAGCAATTTGTATCAATGATAACTCAATCCTCAAGCAATCTATAACAATCCAACTCTAATAAAATGAGTAATCTATCCTAATAGCAACTCAATAAAATAATCGTTTTGTACCTAATGGTTTATTACCCTATCAAGACTCAAGAGTTAAGTATTGATTTGGAGAAATTACTTGGTTTTAGTCTATCACTCACTCACTTTTTGTTGTATCTTCAAATAAACCACTTACAGGATTTGATTAATGAAAGAAACCATAACGCTCAACCTATTTAACACCCATCTATGTAATCACAGAAATTCTAAGGAACTGCATTTAAATCTTTCCTGGAATCATGCCAACCCCTACTTGTGAATATTCTTACTCAAAACCAATGTGCTGTTGTAAATCCTATCAATGATTTAACTACGAAGTGGATAATCGAAACCAATGACCTAAGAGAGAGATCAATCATTTAAATGGGACTAATAATTGCACAAAAATAGGGAAGAGTAATTGTTTCAGTCAACTAATGAAATTGGTAATTGTACGAATAGGGGAGGCAAGTATGAGCTAAAGAATTACACACAAATGTTCCTGCAGTGTTTTTTTATCAATCCACAACGCATTAATCCCATAGTCTGTGAAATGAAATGAAACGAAACAAAAAATCAATCAACCATCTGTGCAAGTAATACATCTTCACGCTTTGGTCACCAATCTAATTTGCTTCAACAAAATTCGTTACAGTATTTGAACAGTCGATGCAATGCTTTCCTATATTCATGTTGCCTATACAATGCTAACAATTTAATCAAGGGATCGGTTTGAGTCAATTCTCTCAAAGAAACAAAGGTCAATTTGGCGAATAGACCAAGCCTGTTCTAATCAATTAAGGTCTTATTCATACATGATTTTTGAAGAGTTTGAGGACTATTCTGGCATTGACCATAGGTAACGATTTCAATCAGCTTGTCAAACAACCATACGATGCATTTAAGATGATGGTAAATTAGGGTAATGGCATAACTCTAGTTTGGAAAGCACACAACTTTCACACCTGAATCTAATTGCAACTATGAAAATAACAAGAATTTCACAATCATTCAATGCACCTATGTGTACTAATCAATTAAACGAACAACTCAATTGAACTGACTTGTAATAGAAGAGGAAATTAACTGTAACTAGTTTCACAGTGACACTGTTGATGAAAATACAGAGAAAACCTAGATGGGTGGGCACGGCCACACCTTGGGGCTAATAAACTTACAGTAATGAAATGATTTCGATCACAATTAAAACATGAGCATCAACATCCCATCAGTGCATTCAACTAGAATTCAGAGCAAGAGCATCGTAACGATCTTATATTGAAACTAAGTCAACAATTATACAGTAAATACTTCAAAGGTTCAGCGTCCTCTCTATTAGAATCAAAAGCAGGCTTTATAATAGAGCCTAATACATAATTGGCAAGCATCAAATTTGTTACAGGGAAAGGCGTGGGAAAACCAACGATATGGAGATCTGTGAATTACTCTTATTTAGCTCTAAAATTCCTCTAATTATTAACTATCCACTTCCTATCAAAAACATATTATGATATAGAAGTTTTCAACCAAAACCATTTAGCAAAATCCGGACCCGAACTAATCCACTACGTTCATGTTCAGAAACAGTTTTCATTGGAATATTCCCCTGTCGATAACTCCTTCAAAAAGACGAATTTTGGCAAACAGTTTTTGGGTTATATGAAACATGGTGCTCTAAACAAAACATGTGTCTCAGAATTTCCAGATACTGTCCCATTTGATCAGAAAATCCATTTTTTCACCTACAACAATTTCATACTCAACTACCCGACAACTAGTTAAATTTGACTTGTGGAGACTTCTAGCAACCTGTAGCAATACATCACAACACTAAACCTGAAATGATTAGCTAACTTCAAGGATCTAAACATGAAACATCTGATCTTTGAGTTATAAAATAGTTAAATAACACCATTATAATGCTTTTACTGTGGGATTGGATCTGTCACTATCCATAGAATAATGAGGATGAAAGGGTACATAAGAGTCTTAAATAGGGATGAAAATGTGGAAAAAGATAGTAAAGGCGGTGAAATATAGAGACAAAAAGTGGGTCCAACAGGCCTCAAAATGGCTGCAGAAGTTTAGGACCTGAAAGCTGCCAAAAATAGTAAACTTTCTTATAGTTAAGGAAATCGAAAAACCAAAAGAGACGGTGTTAGGTGTCCAAGTGGAATAGGTGGGTGACCACCAATAGCCACCTGGATTATTCCTCCCAACTTAGGAAGCAATGGTCCCCATTGCATTGAGTGCCTCCCTAAGGTGAGGAAATTTCTATTGAACCTGCTCCCTGGTGAGATGTCCTGCAATCTCTGATGTGTCTAGTAATGGTGGGAAGCATGGTTGAGGGTAGTGCAGGCCAAGGAATGGAGGAATTTTGTGCTCCAAAGCATTTTTTCCCACAGCCTCGGTAATGGTTTAAGGACCATATCAGTGTGGTTTGAGTTTCCGATGGGCTTTTGTAAGGCGTTCTTTCTACAAATGCAACAAGACTTTGTCACCCACCTGAAACTTGTGTGGCACCCGATGTTGATCATGTCACTTCTTGTACTTAGAATTGTCCACATTGGAGTAGTGATATATCGGCCCGTTGGGTAGAGGTGCTCCTAGAGTTAGATCGAATGAATGCTTGACCTGACAATGCAACAGTACCCCTGTGGGTGACAAGAATATGTCCCTGTATTCTTTCATGACAATATCCACCAACTTTTGTTGCATGGAAGAACCCTTCCTGGGGGCCATGGATGTGGCTACGATCTTCCCCTTACTTTGAGAGCGAACTACAAAGAAAATAAATTTACTGGTCTGGTTGATGATCTTACTACATTTCTTGGAAGAGGTCAAAGAGATGGTGGTAGGTGGGGCTACCTCTGGTATCCTGTATCATGTTGTTGTAGCATTTTTTGGTTTTGGTAAGTTAGAATCAATTAGTCAAAAAATGAAAATATATTTCAAAAAATGTTAAGCTAGTATATGGACAAAAGAATATTGAATAAAAAAACATGTTAGGAAATATTTTGATAAATATGTCCATATCAAATAAAATGTTAGAATAGATGCCCTAAAAAATGAAGGAAAAAAATAAAATGTTAGGTTAGAAAGAAAAGTAAAAATAATAACTTCTAAAAGTGTTGCAAGTCTAAATGGCACTACTTTAGTCTAGTTTACTTCTACATATAAAAGTTGTGTGCAGTTTGTTTAAAATGCCACACCTGTTTATACAATCCAGTTATATAGTTTAATCATGATTGGGTTTGTATTAAATTTTTGTTAATAGGTAGCAATAGGTGGAAAATAAAATTGGCCCAATAGTTTAAACTGAGCCAATGGAGGAAATAAGGGATAGAGGTAGATTAATCATAAAAGGAAATACTGAGTTGCTAGCTTAAATGCACTCAGATAGATAAATGAAAAGTGTTAGGAGTAAAAGGGTAGGTAGACATGTGAAATGTAATTTGAGCATCAAATGTTTTATCCTAAGCTATAACATTGGAAAAGCATACATTCGATGATGGGTCTTAATTAACCTAAAGTTTGAAAGTTGCAATGTTATTTCATAAATATTTCCACTCATCCATTTGTCGCCAAAACCCACAGTTGTCACATCCGCCCTCAAAGGCACGACCCCACCATCACTTTTGCTTATGTGTTAAATGCCCCTCACCACACATTTCATCCCACAAGCACACCCAAGATTTGATGGCCCACATCCTTCCTCAGCCCTCATTCACCGTCCGAACTTTATCGGCGGTATGGGGGGCTCCGAAATGGGCAATTGTCAATACCACCGACCTAAATAGCCTTTTCCACTTTTTAGTGTTTCGGCACTTTAAATCTTGAAACTACTTACTGCCTCACCTTACCCCCGAACGTGGTATATCAGGTGACCGTTTACCATTGCTCCACCTCATGCCTACCATCCAATCAACTGCTACCTATATGTTATCCATTCAATGATGCTCCAGCGAATTTATGATTTAAATATTCGTTAATTAATCCTGTTGGGTTATTAATGCAAAATTTAAACACTAATTGCCACCCTCGCTCCAATTTTTCCATTATAAACCCTATTAATTCATGAAAACGGTTACACAATCCATTTTTGTAAACAAAGCTGATCATTGGAGGTTGCTTCACCACAGCTCGACCACTGTCTGACATTAAGCAATTGTTTTCCCTGTTCAGGAAAGTGACATTCAGGTCCACTTGCTCATTTTACATTATACTATTTTGACTGTAATCACTCTGTTTCAAGCCTATTTCTGTCATCTTCAGTCTGCAATTTGTTTGACAAAATGTCTCCCAAGGGAAAATAACTTATAGAAGTCCCAAATCCTCTAATTCATCCACAGGGTCAACTTCCATCATACCCCATTAGTCGACAGATATTTGTAAAATCATTGAGACTTCTTCTCAATTTGATTTATATGAAATCTATTACTAGATGGAAGATCAACTAATTGAATAGACAAACGAGATAGGGCTCTAGGCTCCCAACTCCCTCATTAAATTTTTCCTCAAATTCACAAAGCTCCTGAATTTGTGAGGAAAGGCCATGAATTTTATGATCCCAGTTAGAGAGCAATTATTTCACCCACGGGAGAATTCCTTTCCTTAATCAATTTTGATTCCATTGAAAAAATGTTGCAGGCCCCTACTACTACACCAACCCATCCTTTTTCCCATGAAAACCTGATAGAAGCCTATTAAAAACTAGACTTTACTAAAAGATCCCAGACCCTTGCACTCTTTCTAGCTATTGATAGTCCTCTGCCTAAAAGAAATCCTCTTTATGATTCCTCCGTTTTCCCTGGTAAAACCAAGAAAATCACCTCCATTTTGTCCTATTTGCTTGGTTACAACTCTGATCAAAATGTTAATGAAGCCATCCTTGGTTTCTTGTGTATCTTTTCTGCTGAGTCTAAACCCACTGCCGTTTATGATTTCAGTCAATTCCAAGATGAAGCAATACATGAGCAATTTGTCAAGTTTAACACTGAAGAAGTATTCAAGTATGCTTCAGTACTTGTTTACCTTTTTATATATTTTCAAGGAGACAAATTCCCATTTTCTTTACAGAAGCTAGAAAAGGAAGGAAATCAACAATCGGTGATAATCTGGACTTTAATGGGGATGAAGGAGAAATAAGAATTTACATATAAACAGTTCATAGAACTGTTTATTCATCCAACTATCAGTCTTATGAGCAACACTCTAGTACCAAGGATCAGTGAGGAGATTGTCAAAATATTAGAGTTGGTTGATCAAGATGCAACAGGGGATTGGTATTGCTCCCAAAACTATACAGAGATCAGGGTTTATGGTTGTGAGCTTCCACCCTACAAATTGCCCAAGTACCTGCCTATCAGAATCTTTGCACTAGAATATATAAGGCAGAGGTTAAATGTAGATGAAGTGCACTTTGGAGCTGCATAGAAGAAATCACAATTCAAGATGAAAGCCCAAGTTGGTCCATTCATCTGTAACACCATGACATCAGGAGAGGAGGTAGACAAATTACTAAAAGAGATGAAGTTTGGTTTGAGCTTCACTTGGTCTTATGACCCAATGTGAATAGTTTCCAAGCTCAAGATGGAGAATAAATTTACAACATGTCATCACACAGCCAAGCTTGAGATAGAACAATAAAAAAATCAATTGGAATGGGTAGAGAACACCCTCCAAGAGGCTGAAGAGCAGACAATTTATACATCAAATGTGCAAACTCCACTTGCACAAGAAAAGACAGCGAAGAGGGTGAGGGAAGAACAATCATCACCTACAACTAAAGCATCAAGCCAGGGTTTTAGGATTGTGCACAGAAAGAAAAGACCCCGAATATCTGTGATTGTAGGTGCAACACATGAGTCTATGAAAACCACATTTGATGGACTTGGAGAGACTATGCTCCATACACAGTCGGGTGCACAGTCTACACAATCCCCAAATCATTCCACTACTTCTCAGGAACAACAGATAACCTAGACCTGTGGAAGCACACAGAAGGACAAGGAGGAAGACATATTTCATGTTTTCAGTGAGATCAAAAATATGAATGAAGAGTTGAAGTTGAAAACCTACACACAGTTCTAGAAACATTCCTCCAATTCTCAAGCCAAAATTCTTTTAGTCTTTGACTCTGAGAAGGGTAAAATGTAGTTGGCTTATCTGCAGGCTTAGGTTCCACAACCTAGGACTACTGCTCAATATCAAAAGCAGACCTCTTTTGAGTTCAATGTGAAGGATGTGCATCCAATTAACCAAATTGAGATGCACAAACAAACTAGGAAGATGATTGCTTCAACCTTGACAAACACTACCATGAGTTTGTCAAAAACGCAGGTTACCTTGGCCAACACTCAGTCACAAATTAAGTTGGAGAAATTCTCTTCATTAGAAAAGGATACCAAGATTCAATTCTTAGAGAATATAGTGTTGAAGATGGGATATGAGCCCTCAAACATAAACGCCGCAAAAGAGCTTATTAAGAAAAAGAATGCTGAAGTTGTAGCATTAAATAAGCAACTGAAATTACCAGCTTCTAAGGACCCAATGACCAAAGAAATTGAGGAGATACAAAATCAGAAGTCTGATATGATGAAGCTCATCATAGAACAAACTATGTAGATCAAACAAATGGAGGAGAAGATGGAGAAACTGGTCAAGGCGAAAGAGGAAGTTGTTAACAAGGCTCAAACTCTAATGAATATAGTCCCCCTTACAGCAATTCCCACCACCAAAGTTTCCACTTTAGCTAAAACATTGACTACAAGTGCAACAGAAGGAGTTGAACAACTTGCTAAAGCTGTTCAGAACCTATCTATCTAGACAAGAGAAATTAATAAATGAAGGATGAACTCGAGGAGTTACGATTTCTGAAGTCAGTAGCAGACAGTTCACATGCACCCGAGTTGAATAGAGTCAAAGGTTAGATTGAGTTACTACAAAGGGAACTCAAGGAATCCTTCATTGGAAACAAATTGGGTTTAGCAAAGGAAATTCTATGGGAAGAAATTATAGAATCAATCAAGGATATTTGGCCCTATATCAAGATAGTGTTTGATCATAAATATCTCTTAGAGAAAGCCCAAGAAGTAGTTGAAACCATTACCAAACAGCTTGAATATATGCCAGAAATTGCTCTGATGTAATCAAGTTCCTAAATTCCAAAGATAGCTATGAGCTTAAGGAATTAGGAATAAGTGACAGAACAACAACTTAATTGGAGGTAAAGAAGATCATCACCAAGAAAAACCTCATCCTTCAACTTCAATAAAAGTGCAAAAATGTCAATACCATAGTTCAGAGTTGTTTCAGTAGGATAGAACCCTTGACCAGCAAGGGTTTACCCTCTATGCTAGTGATTAATGAGAAATTGATTTCAATTGAGGATTACGTTAAGAAGCTGACAGAGGTGGGAAAACATGCAGCTTTAGTTTTAAACATCAAAGGTTCAACAACACCAACACTTATAGTAAATACACTCAGGGATACCTTCTTTATTTTGAATGAGATTAGACACATACTTTTAGTAAAACCCACTTTTACTAAACATACAGAGATGGATGAAATCTATAGAAGAGTAATTAAGATATCTATCCCATAAAAGAAACGCTGCGAAGAGTTTACATGTTTACTTGATTGAAGGGTGATCTAACAACATTCAATTTTTGGAGGAATAGTCAGCTAGCTTCGACAACTTTCACTTTTTCCAGTGACAGACATCAACACCTCAGCACCAAAATAGTGCCAAATCAACTAGCAGTTTTTATTTTTGCTTTTGTAATAATCTATTTTTGTAAAAATAGTTTAGGATATTTTCTTAGTTCCACTGTTGTATAAATAACTCTCTTCACAAGTTATCATGGGTTGCGCCCTTGAAGAAGCATTTTGAGGCCTTAAATGTACTTGACTTTTCTGGATCATTAATATAAAAGCAAAGGATTCTGAATTCTGATTTACAAAGTTTTTTGTTTCTTGTAAGTTTTTCCAGTATTATTTATTATGTTTTTCTTCATATTCTTATGTCTTATAGAGATAACTAAGTAGGAATAATTGGGTTTCAATCTATTCCTATAAGCTTCTAAAGTGATAATCTATAAAGAGAATGAATCAATGAAATGTTTGTTTAATTAACTCCCTCTAAACCAATAAATCATCAACATCTTTTGTAAGCTTAAGAATATTCTGTTAAACCTTCCAAAAATAGTTTAAAGGTTTTCACACTTATGATTATTTAATATTCAAGATGAAGACTATGATAATCATATCATTTCTCTTTTTCTACTCACCACCATCTTACAAGCCAAAATCATTGTTTGAATTTTAATAGCAACCCTCTATTTCAATATTAATATTATTCAAAAGGCTAAGCCTCACTATTTGAAATTTGTCTCCTACATTGGTCCTCCAAATTAAAACAAAACCCCAAAACAAGTATCTTAGATGCCCTCGCATGATAGCTAACCATTATCATCTCAGAGATACAACACAGGTATCACCCAAAGAAATAATCACAAAGCGAGGTCTAGACTCATATACATAATGTCTCTTACATAAGTATGGTTTTCCTAATAATACATCACAAACGTCGAGATGAGAAACATCACACAATACCTCATTTGTGAAGCGATTGATGTTATAGGGAAGGCGACATTGTTGGCTAACTCGGAGATCTCATCCTTGTTGAAGCCACTTGATGTTGTATGGCTGCGAGTGTGGTATGGTCAGTAAGCCCAACTACTTCATGGAATTTGCTGAAATGAGGTTCTTTTAGCTGCCATTGTTGACAATGAATTGTAGCGACGAACCCTTCACCCACATTTGTGAGTGGAAAAGGTGCTTCCCCTCCTCTAGATCATCACGCTCATTCTTTAGTCTATTAGCGGTGGCAACAGTGGCACTGGGCTCCACATCAATTATCTACATTCCTTTATCATTCCTCTTATCAAGTTCTGACTCAGGGTCAGAACATGCATCTGATTCTGAAGCCTTCAACTCGGCCACCAGCGACTGCTTCGTCCGACACTCACCTGTATTGTGAGTGGGGCTCTTATGCAACTCACACCACTTTCTTGTGTCCTTCTTTGACTTCATGGTGGTGTTATTTTCTTGCAGCTTTGACTGGTTGTCTTTGATCACCTCGCCTTGGCTTTGTCCTTTGTTCTTCGGATTCACATATCCAAAGTCTCGCTTCTTTTTTTTAAACTACTGCTCGATCTTGATAGCATATCGGTACACTGTGTCAGGCGAGGAGATGTCCAAGAACTCCATCTCATCCTAGATGTACCTGTGTAGGAAAATGCGGTATTTGAGTACCAAATGTTGTTTTGAATCCTTGATACCCAACTTTATGTGAAGGGTATGAAAAATATTGGTAAACTCCAACACGTCTTGGTCCCGTCCCTATTGTAGTGTGGTCCACTTTAAGTGTTTATCCTCATAGCTTCCGACAATTTAGTACTGCTCCTTGATAAAATTCCCGAATGACTTCCAAGTGGGTGTGGCTGAAAATAGTGAGGTTGTACTTTCATCCTTTTTCTCGCAGTAGGTTTCCCACTAGTCCTTGATGTGGAGGTGGCTTTGAGAAGTGAAAAAATGATCTTTTCCTGGCTGGAAAATCATGAACATAAAAATATCCTTCTAGCAGATTTAATCATTTATCTATGACATCCGCATCTATCCGATCCTCAAATATGGGAATGTCAAAATTAACTTGTACCTTAAAGGGTGTAGCACTTCTAGAGTAGCTAGTGGAAGTAGATGTGTTTCCCCTGGATAGCCGCTAAATGATCTGTGCAGAGTTGCCCATCATTGCGTTCCTTTATCGCTCAAGGACTTCTTTAAGCAATATTTTGATAGGATCTCCTTACCCCTAATATTTCTTTTCATCCCCCATGGGAAGCCCTTAGGATTTGCGAGGCTCATCTTGAAAAGGTTCAACCAAATTGAGATCTAACTCCTTATATCCAGACCTCAGTGGGGACATGCAAATAAAAACAGAGAAAGAGCAGACGACTCTGATACCACCGATCCGAATTTAAACAAGAACGCAACAAATTACAGATATAACCATAAATACAGAGATGAAATAGATTTAACACTTCTTTTCATTAATATAAAAATACTGAAGTATGCTTACAAACATAATAGAAATAAGACTATCTCGGGCGATGGCATCTTATCTATAAGAAGAGATGTGGTGGCTACATGCCTCTAAACTGAGTTACATTGAGGATCAAAGGCTTATTTATTATTGAGAAATAATGGAAAACCCTAAACATCCAAAAACCTAACCCTAGAATATGAAGCACCAAAACTGTGGGCCCCTTTAGGGTAAATTGGTACATCAACTTCCCAGGGTCGTAACTTTGGCATATGATCTTCGTTCAACTATCATAATACCTTTTTTTGAAAATATCAAAGAGTAGGCCAAAAAGAAGCTAGTAAGCTTGTTTGGGGAATTTTTAGTCTCTCCGTTTTTTAAAAAGTGTCATTTAGGACCTCAAAATAGCTCCAGAAGTTCAGGACCCGAAAAAATTTGAACAATAGTAAATTGTCCTAGAATTAAGGAAACTAAAAAATAAAAGAGATTGTGTTGGGGATCTAAGTGAAATAGCTGGGTGGCCACCAATATCCAACTATATCACTTGGAGAATAAAGATGAATGTACCGTCAATTGCTGAAGAGCTTAATTCCAAATCATCAAAAGAAAAATAATTTGAATATCCTTGCAGAAGTATTACCTGCATGTTTGCAAGAAACTAAAACTATGTTAAATACTTATTGATATAAATATTAAATAGAGTAAAGAAGAAAGAAGGAAAAATGGGATAATATTTACCATGAAGGAAAACTTAATCCATGCACTCTAGTAAACCCTCTGCAACAAGTTAACATTATGCTAGTAAATCGTAGAAAATATACCCTCAAATTTAGAGAAGAAAACTCAAAAATTATGTGAGGGATAAAGTAGAATACACCATGATAAAAACCCTGTGGAAATTAATTTAACAAAGCCACAAAATAAAAGTATGGTATACATTTTATTTAAAAGAATATATATATATATATATATATATATATATATATTTTCTCTTATGACAAAAAAAACTCTTGTAGGGGCTAAAAACCTTAAGAATTTAAAACCAAGTTGAATAAAATTTTACTATTATAAAAAAGGAGTTGCGACTGAGCTCAAAAAATTGTTACAAAAGTTATTTCATTGGAGGAAATAACATTCAATTGTGGCCCTGAATGATAGTGCAAATGACATATATTTTCCATTTATAGAATCATTAGAGTATCTATCTTGAGTTCCTGCAACCTTACTCCTAGGGTTTTGGTAATTCCCTTGATAATTGTACTTATCATAATCTTTACAATCCCTAGCCATATGTCCAAAGTTAGTACATGAAAACAATAACCATTAAACAAAGTTGTGTACCTAGATGAGTTATCTCATCTGAATGATATTATATGTTCATTATTTTTTGGAGGTGCCATAATCATTCGTTGATATATGGTTGTCATTGATGTCAACTCAAGCAGAACCAAGATATGCCTTGCCTTTTGTCGATAAAAATGAAATGATAATTCATGGAGTTTCCTATCCAAATTATCCTTTATGGATTCTTCTCATCAAACTATTTCTGGTGGTATGTGACTTGCCATGATAATATTCATGGTTGGGGAGTTATGCTCGTTTGAAGATAAGGCACCCATATTGCGGAAAAAACGCCTAAGGGTGATACGATGGTAGCTCTATTTTGACCAAGTAAAAAGCTCAAGTCATATGTCTCTTCTACAAAAAATAAGGATATTGCAAAATGGATATTCTAAACGACCTCTAGAATTTAATTTTTTAAAAATCGTGTGTCTAATGAAGGGGTTTTGGTCCTAAAGATATTTTGAATTTTAAAATTCAAAAACCCCGAAGGAGTTTTCCCTCTACAAATTAATTTAAAATTCAAATTATTCCTCCAAAAAGGGAATTTTAATACTCTCTTAAAGTCCTTTCAAAGTCTATAAAGATTCATTTGAGATATCCTCCAAGAATGTATGAAAATGAAAAATATTCTGTGACATTTATATGAAATTTTAGTCGACCTTGTGGATATCAAGTTACATGAGATGATAGGCCTAGTTTTAAGCAGTGTCATTGTGGAAGGGTTATTTCACATCTATTGTAGAACAACAGAGGTTATTGGAGGTTCATATATATCCTTTCTGGTTTAGGGATTTGTTGGATTGTTTAATTGTTGGTGAAGACTTGTGGTAAATGCACCTTGGTTTTGGCACTCATAGGGCACACATATTGTAGATTTGAACATCTAATAGGAGTGAAGAAATAAGGCTCCTTGAGTATTTCTTTTCTTTCAGCTTCTCTTTTTCTTTCATATATGTGATTTTTCCCTCATCTATGGCACAAGTTATGAATATAAAAGATGCCAACTTTCGTTAGTGAGCACTCTTAATATTTTTCTGATTTGCATCAAGTTGGAAGCTTCAATGGAAGAATGGAAGGAAACCTTAGTAGTCCTACACTTATTGAATATTTTGGGGATGAAGGTCAATGAATATACTGTGGAAACCTTCATCAATGCATTTTGGGTGAGCCCTATGTTAGTATAGGAGAAAAAGCAGAAGGGCGAGATAAGAATATGAGTGGACCTTAGGAAGTTGAATGACGCCTGTGTACACGACCCATTCTCGACCCCATTCACAGATGAAGTATTAGAAAATGTTGGTGGGCAAGAAGAATATTCTTTTACCAATGGGTTCTCAGGGTACCACCAGATCAAAATTGCGCCGAAAGACAGGCGCAAGACCACCTTCACTACTGAATGGGGCTGCTTTCAATACACCGTCATGTCATTTGGGTTAAAAAATGCACCAACCATATTTTCGCGCATAGTTTTTTCCGCCTTCAAAGAATATATCCACAAATTCCTGGAGGTCTATCTAGATGATTAGTTGTCTTTGGATTGGTTAAGCACCATGTAGCAAGCTTACGCTTGATGCTGGATACTTGCCAACGACACCATATTACGCTAAACCTTAAGAAGTTCATGTTCCTCGTTCCCTTTGGAAAATTACTAGGACATTTGGTCTGCAAAGAGGGACTAATGGTATACCCCACGAAGATTGTAGTAATTCTGAATTTGGATGCATCGCGAAGTGTTAAATAGTTGTGCGCTACCTTGGGACACACATGGTACTATAGGAAGTTCAGCCATGCCCAAATCACTGTGTCGATGGAGCAACTATGAAAAAGGATGTCATGTTTTGCTGGAATGATGATTGCATGAAGATCCTAGATGTCCTAAATAGGAAATTGGCTTTTGTTCCAATCCTGGTCTTCCCAAAATGGGATGTGGAGTTTCATGTCCATGCTGATGCGTCGTGTATCGCATTGGGAGTGGTGCTCACACAAAAGGGCAAAGAGGGCATGGATCACCCTATCATGTTTATAAGTCATAGATTGTCCAAAGCTGAAAAGAACTATTCCACAACCGAGCATGAGGGATTGGCTATGGTATATGTGCTCCAAAAATACCAACATTATTTTCTAGGAGAAAATTTCAAGATGTACACAAACCATTCCACGCTGAAGTACTTGGTCAATAAGCCTGTGTTGGGGGGGCGCATTTGTAGGTGGCTCTTATTTCTCCAAGAATATCACTTTGAGGCCATGGTAAAGCTTAGATGCTTGAATGCAGGACTGGATCACTTGTCGCGTATTGAGATGGATGAGGAACCTACTAGTTTTGTGGAAGGATTACCTAACGCGTAGCTCTTTGTTGTAAGTGTCGCAGATGGACACTTCGAAGATATAATCCACTTTTAGACAACAGGACTGCACCAAAGGAATACTCTATCCAACAGAAGAAGGAATGGGTGGTGCACACGATGGATATTTTTGTCATCGCGGGGAACCTATACAAAATGGGAAATGATAAGATATTGCAAAGGTATGTACCTAAATTTGAACGAAGTCAGATCCTCATGGAAGCACATGGGGGCATTATAGGAGGACACTTTTTAGGATGAGAAACTGCATAAAATATTCTCCACACAGGGTTATGGTGGCCAACCCTTCATCAGGATTCAAAAGCATACTGTAAGGCTTGCAATATATGTCAAAGGACCGGTAAACCATCACGAAGGGATGAAATGCTTTTGAATCCACAAATGACGTTGCAGCCCTTCAAAAAGTGGGGAATCAACTTTGTGGGACCTATCAAACCCCAAGGAAAAACTGGCGCACAATACATCATCACTGCAACAAAGTACCTGACGCGCTGGGTGGAAGCATAGTCAGTCAAAGACTGCATGGCTGGCATGATTGCAAAGTTTTTGTTTGAACACGTGTTGAATCGATTTGGCTATCCAAAAATCTTAATGAGTAATCCCAGTACACATTTCCTAAACGAAACCATCAACTTGGTCATAGAATAGTTCCAGTTGTATCATCAGAAAAGCACACCATATCACCCACAAGCTAATGGGATAGTAGAAGCATTCAAAAAAATACTAGAGACTGTGCTAACCAAAGTGTGCAATGTGCAACAAAGCAATTGGGACCTATGCATACCTGCAATACTATGGGACTATAGGACAACATGCAAGAAACTGATAGGAAAAATACCTTTCCGATTAGTTTATGGCATGGAAGTTGTCATTCCAATGGAATATACTGTACCTAGTATGCGCATAACAGTGTTCACAAGTATGATGGACTATGAAGCTCTAGAAGAAAGGCTCGCACAATTGGAAGAACTTGAGGAGGAATGGTTCCTGGAAAGTTTTCATTAGCAGGTATAGAAGCAGCATGAAAAGGCTTGGCATGATCACCATATTAAGTTGCGCACCTTCAAGGTAAATGACCTAGTGTTGTTGTATGACAGTAAGTTTGAAAAATTTCTGCGAAAGTTTAGAATGAATTGGATGGGACTATATGTGGTTAAGGAGGTCACAGACGGAGGCGCAGTCTAGCTAGTCAAACTAAATGGAGAACCCTTCCTAGGCAAAGTGAATGGCAGCCGCTTGAAGCCCTACACAAGTGGGCTGGCTATTTGACTAGCTGGCAAAAGCACAGTCTTTACGCTCCAAGGATCTACACAAAGGTTTGGGACTATAAACATATGCATTAGATATCGGTAGAGATGTATGGAAACAGTTTGGACACATAGGTCTCGTGATAGCATATGCAGCAGATCTAGCAAGCAGCAGCTCAGTGCACTGCCGACCTCCGCGTACGTTGAGAACAGTTGGAGGGACTCCGTGCAAAGATTGCCACACTGATAGAGTGACTCAAGGGCAAGTCACGATGTTTTTTTTGGGGGCTTGTTGGGCATGAAATCCCCCCAAGGCATGTTTTGGGCCTCAAATCCCAAGTTTTGACCAAATTTTGTTGTAAAGCTCCGTGAATTGCGGGCACGGGGCGCAAAAGTATAATAGAGTCACAAGGTTGTCCACCCTATTTTTGTAATGTAATGTTGGCTGGATAGACCTACCCATGATCTATGGACCATGGGATTATATAAATAGAGTGAGGCTCTAAGTGTAAAAGAGAGATAAGGAAAGAGAAGGATAACAAGTCTAAGTGGTTGAGTCACAAGGGTAAAGTGTGTCTTTGGGTCATAGAGTACGAGAAGGCTCTGTAGCTGAGTGCGCAGAGGTATAGTAGTCTGCAGCTGAGTGTACAGACCCCTGCAACTGAGTGCATAGGGCAAAGTCAAGTCTGTAACCAAGGAAGGAGTTAATAAAGAGAAGTTTTATCATAATTCTGTGTTTCTATTCTTGGGTTAATGAATGATTGATATAATTTGCAAATATATTGTTTATTTACTACACGCATATATATGAATGGTTTATATTGCTAAGTATACTTCAAGCACTCAAGTAGGCAAAGTTAATTAACTAATGTTGGAATACCATTGAGGTCTTGGGTAATAATGCAGAGCATGACGTTCAGCCCCTCAGTAGGGCTGTGCAAAGGTAGTATATGAAGCTGCGAGGTACGAGAAGGTGCGTGTAGCAACTTGCGTGCAGGGTCAAACCGCAGACCACTTGAACTCATGAGACATCTCCAAGGTGCGGAACCCTGGTTCTAGCACCCTTCCATACTACTTCAGTGAGACCTCAGTCCGTGCTCCATTGACTGTTGCTGAAAGGGCCAGTAGTATCGGAATTTGTTTGGCTAAATCAACTCTGAACTTGGGTCAGGCCCCATAAGCCAACAATATTCAATTGAGTTTATTCCACTTACAATAGATAATAAAAAAAAAAAAACCTATTTAATAAAAAAATTTACCCCATTGTATTTGCACTTGATTATGTTAGGCATTTGATAGATTTACTAGCTCACTAGTTCTCAAATTTCTAGATTTTAGACTAGTAATTTTTTGTTATTTTTTAGCATGGGTTAATAGGGGTATTTTTGAGTGATTCCATTTTTAATGGAGACCTAGGACATCCTACTCAATAAAAAAAAATTCCCATCCAATTTCGATTTGATTTGATTGTTCATTCGTTGAATTATAACTTCCTGTAGCATCTTGTAGCATCTTGTAGTTTCTTGTAGCACTCTTCCAGCATGTATATGCTTGCCCATATTTGCTCAAAAAGATTGGCTTTTGTCCCTTTTGGTTGAATCATGACCCATAGGCTCTAAATAAATGGTTGAGGAGGAATAAACACCACTTAGGACTTGCCTTTTTACCCATGAAAAACATCTTAGTGATTTGGGTTAATGGACAGATTTATGAAATGGGAATATAATGATGATTTTATTGATTTCCACATCCAATAAACTCTAAAAATGGATATGAAATATTTGAAATGTAATTATTTATATTTAGTTCATTATATTTTCTTTATGCAACTAGAATAAGTTTTTTTTCCTTATATTTTCTTTCCTGTAATAGGTTAAGGTTTCCATTTCAAGCATTTCATTTACTGCAAATAATTTAGGATTTGACTTCATTACATTCACAATGTATGTTGCAAACATAGTGCTAGTACCTCTTAAGTTTGAACGAACCCTAGGTTGATAATTAAAGTTGGTAGCCTTGGGAGTTGCAACATTCTTGTTGCAATACTGAGGCTCATCACCCTCATGACTATTCAACTTCTCTACAAAATGACTCATTACATTACATCATGACTCTTCATATTCCAATATTGACACTTGAAATTTCACTTACAACATAATTACAAATAATATTACAATTTACACTTGTACCCATATAAGACAAAATAAGGTAGAGACAACTTGACAACCTAACAAGACAAAACACTATGATGCTTGAGTTTGGGGAAAATCTAGCTCAACAACTTCCACTTGATGCTTCTTAGTCACATATTGGTGCCAATCTTGGTACAACGTGATGACATCCCCAAACTATGTGAAGGTGTCTAGTTGAAAGCAGACACTAGCCTTCATATCATCTCAGTACAATGACTTCCATCTAGTTTCAACTTCCCTCTGAAGCATGATTAACATCATTCTAATTTGGATAGGACTACCAATGTAATTATACATGTTTCATCTATTCAGCTCCTAATAGTCCTTGGTGGAAATATGTCTCACCTGCTCGAAGAACTCTTTAATCTCCTACCAAACCTGGTTCCTGGGTTCAGCTTTGGTGAGTGAGCCAACTAATAGGACCTTATGTGTTTTCAAAAAGACATCCAAACTACTGAATAAAAATACATATGAGGCTTGAATTCTACCAATAAATGGGGTGAGATGCTTGTTGTTTTGAATCAACATCTGAACTCTTTCTCTTTCCAACTCTACCTATGGCTTTATTTTCTTCACTAATTCAGGTGGTGCCCCTTTGTATCACATTGTCCATTCTTTCACATAGGTAATTTCAGCTTGTACATTCTTGAGAGTTTTAACAAAATCTTTACTTTGCTACTGTAGGCCATGCAAACGGAAAACTACTTTATGTACGGTCACAAACTCCTAATAGAGGTTCCACATGGTTTCTCCAAGTGTTGATACTTCAGCAAGTATCAATTCTCGCATCTCCTCCAAGTAGACCTATGCGGAAACTACATTTAGTGCTGTTGTGCAGAGTTGTTCTACGTCTTTCCTAGAAGCTTGTAGGTTCTATGCCAATTTCTCATTCTTGGCCACCAAATACTAAATGTTTGATCTATCACACTTGCAAAGGCCAAGTTGGCTTTAGAAAGGTAATTTGGATCCCTCTTGGTGTCTGCCATTATCACCATTTCTCTAATGAATGCAAGTGATGCCTGATCATCGGGAAAATGCTTTCTCTATGCTTTACAATATTCTTTTGGAACTCATCAAATGAAAAATTGAACACATCCATTACTAGATCATCATCAAGAGGAACAACATGCCCTTCCTCGCTCGGGGTCGATTCTACTGTTGGAGGTGGTGGAGACTAAATGGTGACTTGTGGTGCACTCGACATTAGGTCAATCTTCATTCTATGGCTCCTGTTCCATCTGTGTGTCTGTAATTTCAATCAACTTCTCAATCCACTGAGAAAAATCTCGTTCTTGCATTTTTTCAGCTGCCTCCTCAGCTATTGGTTGGTTTTTTTCCTGATCTTCAACCTATATTTGTGTTGTTTCTCCTTCCATTGCACCTTGAATTTATTCTACTTCCTACTTATTTTCTTCTTGTTATCTCCTCCTTAACACCCATTCTTCCTTCAGTTCGTATTATGCTTCCTGCAACTTCAATTCGACATCCTACAACCTCTACTTTTCTCTCTTCCTCCACTCTTATCTTTGTATCCTCTACTTCCTCTTTTCTTCTGCTACTAAAGCTACATTCATAATAATAGGATCCATTTTCATCTTCAACTTTGTTCTCCCCCTGGAATTTCAACAATCTTTCTCTTTCCCTTATCCTACATGGATTGCTACCTTTTGTTGTTGTTTCTTTCGAAGTTATTGCCCTCTGCGAAGTAGCCTATGAAGTCCTTACTAAACTGACCCACTCGTGGAGATTGGAGGCATTATAGAAATTCCTCCATATCATCCTCTGGCTAATGAAAAGCCTCGCTGATCCACTGAAAGTGAATCCTCACATACGGGTCTTTGCAAATACTATGAGGATCATACAGATTAAAGTATTGAGTACTGAATCCAAAATTCATTATCTTCTTTCCCTTGGTATCCATGACTTTGAAGTTATTTATCTTGTATAATCCAATTTTCAAAGGAAGAGTGTACCATGGTGCTTTCCTCTTCCTATGCAAAGCTGCTAACAACCTTGTGGCAAGATGATATGACACTTCTTTCATGACAAGCTTTTCGGTGGCATACCTTCATAATACATGTGGTAGCTTCTCTCCATTGAGCACTCTAAGGAGGGTTCCACCCAGTGAGGCATACCAATCTTCGATCTCTACTATTTCCTCCATTGCTCCTCATGACATGCAAGGTGGTTCTTCTTCAAGGATGAGCTTGTAAAGTGGGATGATGAAATGGTCAGTTAGTTGTTCCATTACTCCTCGATGGATGAAATCTGAAAGAAGCTTGCAATAGATATGCATTATAATTTCTCATGGTTTCCATGTCAAGTTCATGCTAGGAAATAGATGTTGTACATAGATTGCATCCAATAGATATGTAGACATATAAAACCTTGCTTTCTCACCCTTGGGAGGAATTTGGGCCTATTCTACATGGGCTATCAATTGTCGAGCCAAAAGATCTAACAGCTTGAATGTCTTCCCCTCATTCACAACCTAGTTCAATAAGACTGCACACCCTTCAGGAAAGGTATTCATGCCATGTTGACCATAGATACTACAGGCTAAGATAACAAAGATCTAATAGGCCTTCATGAGAGACTTTGTCTTGTATGAATGGGTGGGTGTCTGTCGAAACTTTGATGGCTCTTTCACCTAGCCTTTAACAATATCTCTCGTGTTCACATAGTTATTGGTGGCATAGAAAAATGAGACCATGAGCTTCACTGGCTTGGGAAAGTGATACATGCACTGATAATCTTCTTCCATAAAGGTAGCAAGCTTCTGTCCACTGGCACTACTCAATCTCATGGTTTTCTCATTAATGTGTGAAACAATCCAACTGATGACATATGCACATGGGAAGGCTACATATATGCATGCAACCGTGTGTAGTCTTGTCCTCTGGATACTAGGATAAACCTATGATTCCTCTAGTTCTTCCTCAAGGATCCTTGTTGAAAGAGATTCATTAACCTGTTGTTGTGTTAGTGTTGACCCCTTTTCTATAAATAGTTAAGTGTTCGCATACAGTGGAAAGTCTATAGGTGTTTTCTCAACTACATCCCCAGTATTGCTTTCAATGTTCTCTTTTGAAGCATCTCTCTTTGGTGCCATAATAAATGACTGGTGGAGAGAAGTGATTCACAAGTATGGTACTTGTGGGAAAAAAGGGCACTAATGGAAACTAAACATTAGATTTTGTAAATCTACCTTCAAAACATGTTCAAGCAGCAAACCGGGAAATTGATGAGAGGAATTGTGAAGTTTTCATTAACAAGAAAGGGAGACTGATTGTGGAACTGTGCATTGTGCAGTCCTAATAGTCAAGGGTACAACCTGAGGCTTCATACTACACAATGCGTAGTTCAGCTTGGGGAGAGATAGGGAGAGATTGTGCATTACGGAGTCTTTGTGGCCAAGGTGATAGGATAAGCCCTAGAAATATGCAATGCATAGTTGGGCAAGCCTATACTATGCATTGCATAGTTCCAGAGGCCAAGCTCTCGACTTGGGCCTTAGTATTACGCAGTACCCAGCTGGTCAAGGAAAAATATGGCCAAGGAAATTGCAGATCTGCCCAGTGTAAGTGTGAAAATGAGAATAAGTGAGTAATGATGTGAGAATGGGTACAAATCTGGCTAAATATGAATCAATCAGATCAAGTGCAAAAACTCAACAAACAAGAGGAAAATCAAGTATGTGAGGGGAGTCTCCACAACGACGAACATCGGTGTAAAAATAGGAAAATCAATGCGACACTTATGAAAGGAAAATGACAACTTAGAACAACAAATCTACAAGATAAAATAAGTTGAAACACCATCAAATATGAATATAAATAAGTAAAAAAACACTCACATAAGAAAAATGAAAAAAAGCGATAGAAAAAGCGACAAAAGATGAAAAAAATGAAACTCAACTAGAAAAGCAACAATGACTATACTGAAGGTTCCTTGATCTACTTGGGAATTCTAGTGTTCCAAGATAAAATGTGCAAAAGAGATCTAGAAGCATTGATCAAATAGATTTGAGCGTATTAGCGTTTATGATGCACATGCCTAAAATCAAGGAAAAAGTGACACTTGATAGAAGTTTCTAAAGCAACGAGTGTACCTCCTTTGGGATACTAATAATGGATCCCTAATTTTTAGGGATTCTTTTTTATTTTTAGTTTTTTTTAGTTTTTTATTTTCTGAGGAAACTTTCCTTGCATTCTACTGGGAATGATTGCACATATGGAACTGGACAACTTTCCAACTCATTGCACTTCGCAGTTTCCGAGCTCATTGAGGGATTGTGCAATTTCTGGGCTCCATTCCATGTATGCGCGGTTTCTGAGCTCAAGGTTGACTGCCAATCTGAACTGTGTAATTCCAATAATCAAAGTTGCTTGCCATCAAGGAAGGCATAGTTTATGGATGCAAGCCCAGAACTGTTGTGTGACCAAGTCAGAAGGTTAGCTTGTGAGTTGGAAAGGTCAGATAAGTGTGAAAACAAGAAAACAAAAGCATAAATGAAAAATACAAGTCTCAATAGAAGCATGAATACCTGAATCACTGCAAGATAAGGTTGCATGGATAGGAAGGAAGGCTCCAAAATTAAAGCATAAACAAAATTTTGGACAGTGGTTGTAGGCGCTACAACACTGGTGACACACTGGTATAACTCCAACTCTTTGTATGGATCTTGTCTCATGCAAAATAGGTCTAACTCTTTCGGAAGCATTTTTCAACACATTAATTGATGCAACTTCTTCACTTTGCTTGAGTTCAAGATATAGTCCCTACCATTCTCTTTATCAACAACAAACATGCCAAGACAAATAAAAATGAGTTGTTTCGATTAGGGATAAGGAGTATATAAATGAAAAATTAAAATAAATGTTAGAGTCTTAGTTTTCATCTTTGGTGTTGCTCCATTGCCAACAGGCCTGGACAGTACCCCAACGGAGTCACTTCACAAACACAAGCATTTCTCTACTGCGAATGGGCCTGGATAATACCATGGCGAGTTGATTTCTTCACCTCTCTCCACAGGAAGCCTTTCTCTTATTTTTACCTTTATTGCATTATTCATTTTTTTCATTTTATTTGTTTAAAGAACTGTGCATAGACACTTACTTATTTCATGGGGGTGGAAGAGGGATCTCGGCTTACTGATATCAAAAGAGGTTGTCCCTTCAAAGAAGGATATTTATATACACCTCTGACATAATCGTTAATGCTTTCCTCCCCATCTTACTCTACTCAAATTAGTTGAAAAGGATTAACTAGAAAACAAAGGGTTGATTAGACTAGGCGGTACTAGTTAAAAGTGAAGGCATCATAATTTCACTGCGACTTTCTCTGAGATGAACATATTTTCCATGAGAGTATCATTGACCAAAATGAAAGATTCACATAAAGAGAGGGAATCAACAGATAACCAAACGTTGATAGGAGTACATATTCCTCGTAGACTTCACCCTGCCTGTCTAAGAAGACAAACTCAGTCTCATGCAGGAGCTATCCTATGAATAAAAGAAAACAAATAAAAGTGCAGAGGGGAAAGTAAAAGAAAGAAAATCAAAGAAACAAACAAGAAAACAAAAAACTACTCCTACTCCTAACCTAACAGTGAATAAGCTAGACTAACATGAAATGATACTTCCAATGCAGTCAACGGTGCATTGGCTGACCTATGTACAGGAGGGAATGCATGTCAAGAAAGATATACAAGCATAATAATAAGAAAACAAAATAGGAAAATACAAAAAAAAATGTTCGAAGTTTGGAAGTACACATAGAAAAGTAAGAACGAAACGTGCATGAAAGACATTCAGTGGGTGCATTGTGGTATTTAGACACACTGTGACCTGAAGACATACAAGAACAAACTTTTGAACTATGGAAATGAATGAACACGCAGGAAGAAGAAAATTTTCACTTTGCAACCGTGCTTGCCACGTATGACTGCTCCAAAGACTGAGTGATAAGATTGTGTGAAAGTAATGGAGGATGCAAAATTTTTAAAACAAATTGATCTTCAATTTGCGAGATAGAGTGATGAGGAGCCCCGTAAGATTCAACACATTTATGATGGGAAGTGGAACTAACCGTAATAATATGAGAACCTAAAATAACCATCAGATTAGGATGAAGTTCCTTGACATCTTAGGGAAGTTCCAATACCTCAGAATATGGATCATTGAAGACCAGTGGATTAGAAATATCTCTATTGGAAAAATCAAAATCATGATCAAATGAATCAATGAAAATATCATGACAACCACAATCATAAATTTCAAGATTATGTAGAAAGGCATCCTCATGATTTGATGAATTGTAAAGAGGGGATGATGGAGAATAATAAATTTCACCTTCTATATTTGTAGAAGGATAAGATGAGAGGTTGGAAAGATAAAGAAAAATAGATTTGTCCTCTCTACATTCGAATGAAAAATTGACATTCCACATGTTCTGTGAATGATCGAAAACAGATTCCTCACAAGATTTAATAGGAATGAAAGGATCATGGAAGATGTCAATATAATGAGGGAGAAGTGGGGAAGAAGAAGAATCATCCTTCATTACAAATTCTTTTTCAGCTATGGGATCCCATACATAATCATCTTAAATGATATTGAAAGTTGGCTGCTCAACATGAACTCCATCCAAAACTTGATCCTCATGAACATCAAAAGAATAATTCAAAATAGGTGAAGACAAAAAATCATCATCTAGAGGATCAAAGGAACCAAAGGATGGAGTACAAGGAGATAACACTTCATCATAACCATTAGATTCATAGTCCAAACCCGTGCTAAAATTCTGTGTATGTGGCGTGGGAGAAGATGGTGGTAGATCAATGGATGAATTATCAAATTCTCCTACCTCAACTTTCACAACTAGAGTTGTTTGATGAGAAGGGGATGGGGGGTCAATTGGAACAACAACCTCATCCGTCAAGATTTAGAGGCTCTAATATTGAGATATTTTGGGAGCAATTTGAAAGATTCAAGCTTGTGTGGATTTACTGAAATGTGAAGATATAAGAATATTTCAACCAAGAAATACCAATCAACATTATCTTCTAGAAATTAAAAAAAAAAATGAATAAAACAATTGTGAAAATCGTGAACAACTTCATCATGTGTTTTTCGAAAATTCATAATTTTCTAGCATAGAGTTTTATGATCATACAAATCAAAGGCACAAAACATATATATGACAAGGTCTTAAAAAGAGTGTATGGAGTCATTATGAAATGTGTTACTCCATTATCGTATGCACCCTTCAAATGTGAGAATGAACAACCTACAACCAACATCCTCACAATGGATATTGTGCTTCATGCATAAATCAAGAAAATGTGTGGCATGCTCAAATAAGGTTGTTTCACCCTCACCATTGAATTTCAAATTCAACAAGTCACCAATAGTTACTGCCAACACTTTCAGATTTATGTCTAGAAAAACATGTATTTGTTATGATTTAGGGAGAAGTCATTAAATGAGTGTAGGAATTCAAAACATACTTCAAGGGCTCAGCTTGCCATCTAGCCCTCCTTCTAGCTCCAGAAATGTTGGCAATGTTGGACCCGCCAACATTCTGGGGATATCCTCGATATGAATTCCCACCTAGACCTCACACCATTTGGAGTAGGAGTCCCAACAGTGGATGTTAATGTTATGCCTTGACTGCAAAAAATGCGCAGAGTGAAGTATGGTAAATTTTGTGAGAGAAAGTGCGTGACCCTGTGGAAAGTCAAGTGTGATGCGTGAAGGTTCCAACACATGGAGGGAAAAGGAAGTGTGACCCTTGAAATCTTGTAATAGTACACATCTTAAAAGGAATGCACAAGCATAATTACATCATGGGATAACATGCAGAATAGTCCACAAGTTAAGGTGATGAATTAATACAACAACACACATTCAACAAGATTCAAACAAATGCAAATGAAATAGTTTATAGGCATGAGCGTAAGTTAAATAACATACATTGCAAATATAAGAAGAATAGTCCTATTATATTCACAATGTATGTATGAAAGCATGTCAGCTCTGAGTTTTATTATAAGTGAACGTTCCATTCATACATACACCCTTGATGAACCACTAGCCCCAATAGTGGAACCTTAAAGTCAAGAATACCTACTCCTCCAAATAAGTATACTCACTCTACGCTATTGAGAAGCCAAGGCTCTTCACAATACTCCCAAGCTCCTTCTAATCCTAAGCCTAGCCAAAATATTGGCTCCCAAAATCCCTTCACATGAGTTATGATGTTATATTTATAAGAAGAGGGGTGACTCTTTAACTCCCCTTTGTGACCTTTGGACTACCATTATGACTCTTCATATTCCAATATTGACACTTGGAATTTCTTTTACAACATAATTTACAATTTAATATAAGACAAAATCACTTACAAGTTAATTTACAAAATAATATTACAATTTACAGTTGTACCCATATAAGACAAAATAGGGTAGAGACAACTTGACAGCCTAAAAAGAAAAAACACTGTGATGCTTGAGCTTAGGGAAACACTAGCTCAGCAACATCCACTTGATGCTTTATGCGGACCTACCTATGGTTTTGTGCATGGATTTTTTACATGGTTTTGGGCATGATGGTTTTCTTCCCATGGTATCTTGTAGCTGGTCAAGGGAACTACAATTATGTTCTAATATAGGATTAATGGATTGGGATTTATGTATGCTTCAACATGTATATATATGTATTGTAACCTTAAAATAAATATAATGAAAAATCAATCTGGTAGTCCCAGTTGTGGGATCCAGGGGAAAATCTATGTGTATATTTTATTTTATGTTTTATGCTCGCGTCATGGTTTATTTTATGTTTTTAAGAATTTGTTTGCAGGTAATTTATGTATAGGTTAAAACCTACATTTGGTATCATAGTTGTTTTGGCTTCAAGGGGATGCCTTTTCTACTAAAGGTTTTTTCTCGGGCTTGTGGTAGACCCTACTTAGTGGGAGATCTGCGGGATCGATTCTTGCGGTGAAAGAAGATGGCAAGTAGTGGAAAGATAGAGATTGAGAAATTTAATGGTCAGAGTTTTGAGTTATGGAAACTCAAGATGGGGGATCTGCTAATGGATAAAGATCAGTGGATCATAGTAGATATGGGTACTAAACCAACGATAATGTCCGATGAAGTCTAGAAGAAGTTAGATCGGAAAGAAAAGAGCACAATACACACTACAAGAAAAAAGGACATTGGTGAGGGCCCATGGGTGAAAAATGTCACCATGAGCTCATTGGTGATGGTGAAAAGAGCATTCATCACCAAAAAATGAATGTCACCAAAGGTGTAGTTGCCAAAAGTATAGGTGTTATAGTGACATACAAATTCCATCACCAATAATGATTTATAATGACGGATAACGACCGTCACCATTTCATATGAGCAATGGTGATGGACCATAGCCTCTGTCACCAAAAACTGAATGTCACCAAAAGTGGTGTCGCCAAAAGTATAGGTGTTGTAGTGACATTCAACGTTCATCACCAATAATGATTTATAATGACCATAGCCTCGGTCATGAAAAACTAAATGTCACCAATGGCAAATTTTTTCATTTACAAGGTTGGCATCAATCAAGTATTCTCCCTCTCTACCCAACTCTAAGATGAGGAGTGTGCATAATGGACTTATTATTGTAACAAATTGCAAATATTTGATTATATTTAAGTTCAATGGCTTGAAGTGGCTTCCTCAACCTACAAATCTTTAAAGGAACTATGTGTTTTTCAATTAAACCCTTGTGGTCAAGGAGCTGCAAAAGAGGAAGGCCTTATGGCTATTTTTAAGGGGTTGTAATGACCCTCGTCTTGTGGTAAATATGTAGATATGATGCTAATGGTCCTTATCTTAGTACATTCACATATATAATGTAAATATTTTCCTATCGCCTTGCATTGTGTAAATATTATAAATATTTTGTGGTTACCCTAATGTACATGTTGAAGTTCCACTTGCATGATTATGGGAAACACTTCTCAGTTATCCTTGTGTACATGAGGAAGATCATAATTACTCTATGCGATAAAAACACCTAGTAATATTTTCACGCTGAACACTATACAATAAACTTAACCCTAATGTCTTAGTGAAGAACAAGTAACTAGCTAGACTCAGGAAGGGTTTTTGGATTGACTATTAGTGAAACTCATTGCAGTTAGGTGTGCCAATGTGTGGTGAGTGTTAGTGAATGCTAGGGAAACACAAGGGAGAACTAGGTCAAAATGCATGGAAATTAATGAATAAGAGTGTGTGGCAGGGAGTTTTAATGAGTTTGAGGTGTGGTAAGAGGGGAGTTACATGGTATGCTAAGCTGTGCAAAGTCATTCTAGCATACTAGAGCGACATGCAACCAATATGTGCTAGGTGCCAAGGTGTGCCAAATAGTGTTAGGAAGTGTTAGGGAGCATTAGGGAAATACAAGGGAGCACTAGGTGAAAATAATGCATGCAATGAACGATTAAGAGTTTGTGATAGGAAGTGTTAGTGATTTCACAGTGTGCTAAGGAGGGAGTGACAAGGTATGCTAGGAAGTGCTAAGGCATTCTAGAGGCTAGGGAAACATGACAAGATGTGCTAGGTGCTAAGGTGTGCCAATGCATGCTAGGGAGAGTTATGGCGTGTCAGGGAAAAACAAGGGAGCACTAGCTTCAAATGCATGGAAATGAATGAATAAGAGTGCGTGACATGGATTGTTAGCGAATTCTAGGTGTGCTAAGGAGGGAGTGACAAGGTATGCTAGGTAGTTCCAAGGAATGTTAGAGTGCCAGGGTGACATGCCAAGATGTGCCAAGTCCTAGGGTGTGCCAATATGTGTTAGGGAGTGCCATGAGAAAACAAGGGAGAACTAGTTCATATTTCATGGAAATGAATAGATAAGAGTGTGTGATAGGGAGTGTCAACAAGTTCCAGTTGTGTTAAGGAGGGAGTGACAAGGGTATATGCTAGGCAATGCCAAGGCATGCTAGAGTGTCAAGGCATGTTAGGGAGTGGTAGGGTCTGCTAGGGAGTGGAAAATCATGCCAAGGAATGTAGGGAATGATAATGTGTGCCATGTAGTGCCAATGGATTGTTATACATGCCAGATGTTATGGAATGTGAAGATGTAAATTATGTTGCTTAGTTGTTTTATGGGCACTGTTGGATGTGAGCCTTGACTTGGTAAATTTTTAAGTGGGATGAGTTATTATTGGACATGAGAAGCCAAAGATGATTTATAGTCCATTAGGGGAACAAGGTGTTACACTGAATTTTGTCACCCTGACTATCTGCAGTATGTGGCCTCATCAATAGCCACATTGTCCTCTTTGTCAAGCCCCATACCTCTGCTCTTCATGTCAAAACCTCAAAGAGAGAGAAAGTCACTTGAAAACATGTTTATCTCTGGGTACGCAGATTCTCTCTACCTTTCCTGTGTGTACGCACTCCATATACATTAGACCTGCGTAGTAATACGCTCTGTATACTAAAGCTAGGGTGCGTACCCCTGTAAAAGTCAAAAGGCGCAAGTTTCATCTTTAAAAAGTTACTTGTGGTCACTTCTAGAGCCTTCTAGAAGAGTTCTTGACGTGTATTGAGCGCCTCCAGATGGTTCATGCACCCCTATGATAGAGGAGCTTATCCCATCAAGAGAGGAGCTCCCCCATCCAAAAGAGGGAGTATCCCATTGATGTTGGAACTGAATAACCTCCTCTAGAATACTATAAATACAGGCATTGGGCCAAAGGAGGGGAGGTTGAAAGCTGAACATTCTAAAGGGTAAATGCTGCTGGAGTTAGGACTTCCATTGTTGACTTGTGAGGAGAGATCACTATCCTTCCTTGTTGCCATATTGGGAGTGGGTGAGCTTGTCAAAGTAGAGGAAATCTCTTGTTGGACCCTGGGACGAGCTTGCACAACACCAAGGCTCAGGTTGTAATGGTTCCTTTTTTGTTTCCTTAATACAAATAAGTCCATTCTTCTCAATGATTTGTTGTTAATGAATTATTTCATGTACTCCTTGGTCTATGTGATGAATATGCTTTGTTTTATGAAATATTCAGGTGTTATGTAATCGTTTGCTTTGTTAGTGTATGAAGGTCTTAAAGTGAAGGAGGAGCTCATCTGGATCAGCAAGGCTGGACTGCTACAACAAGCGTTGGACCTAAGGTAAGATCGGAAAACACTTGATCTCTCATAGAATAATGTGTGTTTAGAGAAGGATTGCTCTTGTT